>PVIA01004556.1:0-135515 GCA_004024845.1 Tonatia bakeri
TAGCTGTTGTCTGTGAGTCTGTCTTCATTTTCCTTGTTAGTTCAGTTTGCTCACCACATTCCACAGATGAGTGAAACCGTATGGTATTTGTCTTTCTGTGACTGGCTTATTTCACTTAGCATACTGTTCTGCAGGTCAATCCATGCTGTGACAAAGATGCAATTTTCTTCTTTTTTACAGCTGAGTAGTATTCCATTGTATGAATGTCCCCTAGTTGTTTTATTCACTCATCTACTGATGGACACTTGGGCTGCTTCCATATCTAGAAATAGAATTTCTATTTTCAGTTTCTTTTGTAACCCAAGCCCAAATTGCCCTTTCTGAGAATTCCGTATGCAGGCAGGGGGTCTACGAGTGCTGACCAAGTGAGATACAGATCGTACTGGACAATAGTTAACTTTGATCTTCACCCATTTGTTTAAGTTAATTCCTCCGATACTTAAGGTAAAGAGAGCTAATAAATACAATTCTTATTTTTAACCTGTTCGGTTAATAGATTATTCTTTTGTAACTGAAACATTTTTATCACAATAAAACATTTCTTCAAGATTACCCAGGCATTCCTGGTGTGACTTTTTCTTGAGGTCGCTGTGTGTCAGGCATTGCACGACCTCTCTGCTGCAAACACTGCAGTAGGTAGGTGTTCGGGAGACAGCCAAGGGTAAAACAGATCTGTGTCCCCGTGAGGCTGACACTCCTGTGGGGGGGGGAGTTAGTGAGCATAGTAATAATACAGAAGTAAATTGTACACTCTCGTAAGTGATAGGTGCTGCAAGAAAAAGGAATGTCGGCAGGGTGACGGGCTGGCAGTGCACGGGAGAAGATAGGCCGTGGTATTAGGAACAGGGTGGTCAGGGCTGGCCTCGCTGCAGTTGGAGCAGAGACCTGGAGTAAAAGAGGGGGTAAGCCAGGTGGCTAGTTAACTGTAATGCCTGTCACCTCCCCTTATTTTATTGCCACTCTTCATCTTGTAGACAGACCATGATTAATTTGAGTCCCATTTGACCCCACTAGTTATAACCTGCGATGGCTTCTTTAGCATCCATTGTGGAATTTTGAAGTAGCTTCCTCTGCCCTTTGCCACCACAAGCAGAGCACATAAATTAAGGCTTTAGAGTTTATGTCACATAAGTGTAATTTATTTGGGCCAACTCTATAGTTTTTGTGCTTTCATTATTTTTAGCAAATGCAGTTTTCATGTTTTTAAGACTTGCTTAGATAACTGTGCAGTGATGGCCTCAGCAGGGGTTTTTTTGCCTCTGGACTGATCATGTGCAATGCATACAAGCCCTCACATTTTTCATTGTAACCTCTTTCATTATGTGCGGTTAAAATTATTCTTATGGGGGAGGTGCAGTGCAAGTGGCTGAAGAATGAGGCATTCTTCTAGGGAAGCATAGACGAAAAGGCAAGGGCCTCTGTTGTAAAAGACCCTCTCGTTTTGACATTTGCCTTCCTTGCAGTTATTTGTTTCATTGTTTAGAGAATTCGCCTTATTTCCTTATGATCCTAACAATAACTGATTGAGATACAGGGCCGTATTTTCTAGAGTGCTTTGGAGGTGTTGGGTACTCAACCGTTTTTTCTAGCGGCATTCTTTGCCTGGCTCACTAGTGAGTCTTCGTAAACACAAACAGCATCAGTTCTTGAGCGTAAGCATCTCTTGCCACGTGGTGGTAGTAGGTGTACCACAAGAGAGGGAATTCAGTTGGAGTTTATTTTATGAGCTCTTTTTTATTGTCTATTTTCACGCAACTGAAAATTGACCTTCTTGGTGTTGTGCACAGTAAGCTGGATTAGAGAGCTGAGTCAAAGCTAATTTCTAATATAATTGTCCAGAGCAATTAATCTGAACTATAGCCTTGCCAGTGTGGTGTGTTTTACATAGTAGGTTTGGTGTGGAGCCAAGGAAATGCATTGAACAAAATAAAACCACAGTGAGACATCACCTCACACCTGTCAGAATGGCCATCATCAATAATCAACAAACAACAAGTGCTGGCAAAGGTGCAGAGAAAGGGGAGCCCTTCCGCACTGTTGGTGGGAGTGCAGACTGGTGCAGCCGCTGTGGGAAGCAGTATGGAGATACCTCCAAAAATTAAAAATGGGTCTCCCTTTTGACCTAGCTATCCCATTTCTGGGAATATATCGAGAGGAACCCAAAACACTAATTCAAAAGAACATAAGCACCTCTGTGTTCACTGCAGTGTTATTTACAATGGCCAAGATACGGAAGCACCCAAGGGTCCATCAGTAGGTGAGTGGATAAAAAACAACTGTGGGACCTTTACACAGTGGAATACTACTTGGCTATAAAAAAGAAGAAACTTTTACTCTTTGAGACAATATGGTTGGACCTGAGAACATTATGCTAAATGAAATAAGCTAGTCAGAGAAAGACGAATACCATGTGATTTTACTCATCTGTGGAATCTAATGAACAAACTGAACTAACAAGGAAAATGGGGAGAGACTCATAGATAGAGAGCAGATGACAGCTGGTGGGGGGAGGTTTGTGGGTGGAGGGACTAAGCAAAAAAGAAAAGGGACTCATGGCCATGGACAACAGTGTGGTAACTGCTGGGGGAAGGGAGATGTAAGGGGACCAAATGTTAATGGAAAAAATACAATAAAGATTAAAATTTTAAAAACCTGTTTTTTTATATATGTGTGTGTATATATATATATATATATATATATAACATATATAACATGGTAGTTTCACTACTGAAATTACTCATTTGGACAAGTGAGACCAATGTGTCAAAAAGGAATTATAAAGTACTTGGGTAACTTAGTATTGGAGATCAGCTACTTGAATGAGTGTGCCAGCACTTTACCTTAAAAATGGGACCCAGGTCTCTGTGGCCAGCCGACTTGTGCAGTCTGTTGTGACACTGCTGAACGAGCCTAAAGGGTTATGTTGTAGTTCTTACTTTCTTCAAACAGTTAGTGAAATGAAGTCTTACTGTTTGTGTCAGTGGTGATCATATTTACTAGGCCTAATAGCTTAGTAAATTTCAAAAATATTTATGTGAGCTTTATATCCTGATTTTTAAATTGACAGTACTATACCCTGTAAAATATTTAAAAATTATGTTATTGCTAATTTTGCTTAATGTAACAGACCGATGAGAAGAGTGCTTCTCTGGGGGCGTGCTCAAATAATCTTCCGTTATTATAGCTTCTGTGTAATGAAAAGCTCACTTTATCAGATGCTTTCCGTGTTGCCTGACATTGTTCTCAATGCTTTACATGTGTCTTACTTCATTCTCACAACAGTCTGGCTTGATGTAATCTTCATTTTTATAGTTAAGGAAATTGAGTCACAGAGAGGTTAAGTCCATTCGTTCATCTATTCAGTAACTATGTTTGTGTTTATACTATGTGCCAGCCATTGTTCAGGTGCTGTGAATACAGCATTGACCAAAACATGAAAACAAAGCGAACAGCACCAACAATTCTGTCATTAGAGCGTGGAGAAGGGGCCCGCCCCAAGTCGCACGGTTCCTAAAGGCAGAGCTGTGGTTCCGGCATCTGGCCCCACTGGCTGTGGGAACGTCCCATTCATTGTTACGTCCATACTTCCCCTTCTTTCCCACCAAGTCCTAGGCATTTACCTTCTTCCATGATTTTAACACATTTTCTCACCTGTTTCTTGGCTTTTCCTTGTATTCCGTCTTTTCTGTTTGCCTTCATGTCACACTCACGTTCACGTACACTGAAGGTGTGATCCCTGGTCTCCAGGAGCGCTGCTTTCTGTGTGTTGGCGTGCTGTAGGCTTGTGTCTTTTGTACTTTTATTTCCTCTCTCTTGCTCTCCTCTTCTTCTTTTGCTTTTCACCTTCCTTTTTCCTCATCTCCCTCCCTCCCTCCCTCCCTCCCTTCCTCCATCCCTCCTTCCCTCCTTCCCTCCTTCCCTCCCTCTCCCTCTCCCTCCCTGAGTTGGTGCTAGCATCCAGAGGCAAGGAACGGTGGGGGAATCTATAAGGGGGAGTGTGAGGTTCCTCTGTAGTTGATGGGAAGAGAGACCCAGAGAAAAGACCAGTGACTAACCACTGGTTGTGGGAGGGTGGACTGCGTGCCCAGGGAGAGACTGGGAGTGAGGGGTCTGCTGGACTAAGGACCTGAATCTCAACCTAGCAAGCAAATGAGAGCAGAACCCAAGTCATGGAGGGGGCACATTGGGAAAGGGGACAGATGAAATTACATAGAAGGCAAGAAGAGTGGAGCCTGAGCACGTGGGAATTCCTCCCTCCCAGGTGGAGTAGGGCTGTACTAACTTGGATAACTGAAAGTGTCCTGAGCATTGCAGTTACAGTGTTGTGCCTCTAGAACATCACACAGCTGACTTAAACAGGTAGACAGTAGCAAGACGTGGACTACAAAATGCAGCTGAATTAAAGTAACTATTTCTGATCTCCTAATTAGGGCTCAATATCTTAGATAAAATTAGCATTTAAATGCTGGTTGAATGGAAAGTAATTTTATCTCAGCACTGGCCAGGTCAGTTGGAGTGTTGTGCAGTACACCAGAGAGCTGTGGGTTTGATCCCCGGTCAGGGCACATACTTGGATTGTGGGTTTGATCCCTGGTCTGGGCACATGTAGGAGGCAAGCAATCAGTGTTTCTCACATTAATGTTTCTCTCTCTCTCTCTCCTCCCTCCCATCCGTTCTCTAAAATCAGTAAAATATATCCTCAAGTGAGGATTTAAAAAAAAATAAAGAAAATAATTGGGTCTTCTTCTGTAACTTTTAAAAATATATACATGTGAATATGTGAATGTTTTCATCCTTTTACTGCGTGCCATCTTTCTGTGCGTGCCGTCATCTGTGGAGAAAACAAAACAAAGCCTTACGCTCAGGAGGTTTACATAGTGTCTTTACCCTCAGAAGTCAAGCTGTTTGTCGAACACAAGAAATATCCTCTACCTTTGAGGTCATCATTGGTTCTGTTTATGAATACATAGAAGCATGGGGACTTGGTAGATAAAGTTTATGGAAGTCTATCAGAAGAACCAGTAATTCCTTATTTATTTATTTATAACATTACTTATTTATTTATTTTTAGAGAGAGGGGAAAAGAGGGAGAGAAACATCAGTATGTGTGTGGTTGCCTACACGCCCCGCTCACTGGGGACCTGGCCTGCAACCCAGGCATGTGCCCCTGACTGGGAATTGAACCAGTGACCCTTTGATTCACAGGCCAGTGCTCAATCCACTGAGCTACACCAGCCAGGGCAGAACCAGTAATTTCTATTACCTGATTCCTTTCTGTTTCCAAAAAGGATTTGTTGATAGGTTTAGAAAGAAAGTTATTCCTTCTGTGCTATTTTCTTCTAGTATTTATTATTTATACTTTTTTTTTCCTTTCCCTGCTTTCCCCATTTTTAGATGTAAGTTGTAAAATGGTTTTAGAAGTGGGACTGATAAGCAAGTGTACTATACTTTAAGAATAGGTCATTATTTGGAGCCCTGGTTGGTGTAGCTCAGTGGATTGAGCACGGACCTGCGAAGCAAAGTGTCACAGGTTTGATTCCCAGTCAGGGCATATGCCTGGGTTGCAGGCGAGGTCCTCAGTAGGGGACACATGAGAGGCAACCACACATGGATGTTTCTCTCCCTCTCTTTCTCCCTCTCTTCCTTTCTCTCTAAAAATAAATAAATAAAATCTTTAAAAAAACAAAAAAAGAGTAGGTCGATATTTGGTTAGTTGATTCTGTTGATGGGGGTCATTTATATTGGTCGTAAGATTTTGAGGAAACCCCTTTCTTCCAAAGGATAGATAACATTTCCAAGGTAAACAGTTTTAGGGCAATAAAAAGATGATAAATAAGATTTTTTCAGTGTCTTGTATCTACTTTTGTAGTCAGACTGTCTAAATACTGTTTTCAGTGTTCAAATGATATCTGTGAGGATTAGCTTAACATCTGTTTTGAAATTCATAATTTCCTGTTTATCTAAACAGAGCCTTATCCTCAGATCTTAGTATGAGATTATATTCTTTTACTCTAAAGCTCTTAAGTATAGTTTTATTTTTCCTATAAATTTGTTCAGGATTATATGAGTTGAAATGTTGTCTAGAGGAGATAAGATAAAGGCAGTCAGAAGCTGTTTGAAGAAACTCCAAGAAATGAAAACCTTGAATACTCAATTCATGAGGAGTTAGTTTAAATCAGTATGTTACTTACCCAAAAGTTATTAGCTTTTAGTTTAAAATCCTTTTTATTAATAAAATTGCATTTACTCCCTTTACAATGAAGTATTTAGTGTAAGATAAATATATTAATCAGGTTTTTTTTCTTCAAGTTAATAACATTTAGGAATGATTATAGTATACAACCACAACATTATTTTCCATGTTATCATATGAAAAGGAAATTCACATCTTTATAACATAGTAATTGGCAAAATATAAGAGGTAGTGATGGTGAAGAACAGTCCTTATTAATCATAATCTTAGTTTGTCTAGGAAGTTATATTTCCTGTTCATAATACAGGGTGGCAAAAGTAGGTTTATGGTTGTGAGTACCAGAAACACAGTTTATTTTTATTATTTATTATTATATTATTTTCTATAGGAACAACTGTAAACCTACTTTTGTCTACCCTGATTTTTCTTTACTGTAAAACTTGAGGACATAAAATTAAAGGACAAGGTTAAAATTTTAAGTGAGTTTTCATGGTATATATTGAGGATTTGTTCTAAGGCTTACGACTCCTGGGGAGAAGCATAGACAAGACGATGCCGTCGTTACTGCGCTCATGTAGTTTCTGAACCAAAATAGATCTGAGACATCTGTGTACATGGATTGTTCTGATGTGAGCCTTTGGAAACGCTGACTCAGTGGTGCACTCCAGAATTCGACTTCTGCTGTGTGGGAGGAAGGGAGAGTGGTGTTGTGTAAGGTGGCACACCGGGGCGGCTCCGGCGTGCTTTCACTTTCAGAGGGGAGCAACCTTTCGTCCTCTGGCGATGGGAGAAGTTAACTCCAGTTCAACCTGCAACCTCCGCTCGGTAAACCGGAAGATGAGCAGATAAGCCGAGGCCGGGAACGGGAGCTGAGCAGACGGAAAACACTCATTCCTCCAGACCCGGGGTTAGAGAACGAGGGAGCCAGTCACAGGGCTAAAAAGTTGTTAACGCCGCCTTCAAGGAGTCAGTCATCGTCAGTAGTGATAAATGTGGAGAATGGAAGGGTTTTTGGTATTCATCATGATGGATGGATTTTGTCCTATTCATAGTTGCTTGGAAGGTTTCATGCTTGTCTTTTGTCACTGTGGTATATAATTTTGTGTTCATAACTAGTTTTTCTGTGCTCCTAAAAATACAAAAAGTTATAAATTAAAACTTTTGTGTACGTGAAGGACAAGTTATATAATAGACTTGGTTGTACATCTATTTCTTTCTAAATAGTCTGTTAGCTAAACTGTTCTTCACTTTATATTGCCTTTATATTTTAGGGAATTGAGGTAGTTCTTAAAATATCTAATTTATTGTTAGAAAATAGCATATATAAACTGAGTTTTTCTCCTCCCTAGAAGTGGTTTTTACTTTCTTATCTCCAGTTACTTCAGTTGATCTGTTTCGACTTTATTGAATGCCTGCTGAGTGTATTTGTCATTGGTCCAGGTCCTCTGAGAATACAAAGGTGAATGGCACAAGTTTTGCTTTTGAACTCACAAAGGGTAGGTTAGTAATGAGTGTGCACGCTGGATAAGAGTGTCCGTTCAGCGTTTCCCAGTTGGTGTGCGAATGGTTTGTGTGTGCCAGGCATTTCAGTTCTTCCTCCGGGGGCTTGTTTAACTGGCGGAGGGTAACTTGGCTGGGAGTTGTGAGTGGGGAGCAAAAATATGTAAAATTGTCAGGAAAAATACATCAGGCTGTGATGGCCTGCAGGGTTCATCGTCATGGTTTTTCAGTTCTCTTCCAATATGGAGAGTTTCTCTTGAAGACAGTTAAGTCAGTACCGGGGTTTGTTCAACTTAGAAGTGAAGTGCTAACACTGGCTTGGGCTACTAACGTGCCGACTGCTGGGCTTTCGTCAGGTCCTTGCCCTGCCACCAACAAAAGTGACAGAGTTCTTCGTGTGTCTTTAGTAGTATGAATTTCCAGAGACACTGTTTAGAGACATGGTACTTTTGTCTGCTAGGGCATTGGCCTTTAACATTTAGAAGTCAAATGTCATATTGTATCTAGCAATCTTGTTAGAGCTCTGCTAAAAAGAATTGTTTGATATTATCATGCTGATACTTCATGGTTAAGTTTTATTGTAAGCATAATATATGCATTGCATTGTATTGAAAATACATTGTGGCAATACTGAACAAAGGTAGTACTGTACATGTGCAATTAGCAAATCTAAAAAATTATAAGACTAAAGAAAGTTAGACTTGTTTAGATCAGAGATCAATATTGAGGTGGGTGTCGTCCCCAAAATTCTTTTCCTCCCAGAACCTCAGAATGTGATCTCAGAATCTTTGCAGATGTGATCGGTTGGGGTGGGGTTCTTACAAAATACAAAGGGACACCCACTAAGAAGGTGATGTGAATACAGAGGCCAAGATTCTTACCACAAGCCAGGGAGTGTCACGGACTGCCAACAACCACTAGAATGTAGGAGTGAGGCGTGGGGTGGCTCGCGTCTTCTCAGAGCTTCCAGAAGGAATCCACTGGACTGACACCTTGATTCTGAGAAAATAAATTTCTGTCTCTTTAAGCTACCCAACTTGTGGTAGTTCACTACGGCAGACGTGGTAGCTAATACAGATAGTTCACGATTCCAAGACTGATTTTCAGTAAAAGAAGGGTCTCATATGCAATTCTCAGAGCCACTCTGCCTGCTTTTCAAACTGCTGCTCAGAGTCACTCTTCTTGAAAACAGGCTGCCGGTATGGATCTGTAAGAAGTGTCCCCTCCCTTGTGACAGAGGGCAGGACCCATCACAGCCTTTTTCCCTTGTGTATGTCAGAGGGAGGACAGGAAATTTGACACCCTGCTTCTGCATATGGTGTTCTTAGTTCTAGAAGTTAGCTCATGGGATAGGATATTTTGTTTCAGTTCCAGTTAGGGTGATATTTTGATTTGAATACAACTGTGTTGGGGAGATTTTAGCGACTGCAACAACCAACCACAGCATTGTTACACAGAATACAAGTTTCTTTTGTTCTCATGGTCAAGCCAGGCAGCTCCTTTCCAAGTGACTCAGGAACCTGGGCTCCTTCTCTCTGTGGCTTACCATCCCCTTGCGCATCCTCAGAGAGTTCTCCCGGGCTATCTGCATCCAGCTGGTCAGTGGTGGAGGAGCCTGTGGAAGAGCACGTGTGATGTGGGCATGTGGAAGTGGCATATATATCTCTGCCCACGTTTCGTTGGCCAGAACCAGTGGCACGGCTCCAGCTGAGTTCCAGGAGAGGATGAGAAATGTATTGTGTATGACCGGGAAGAAGAAGTGGGGTGGTTGAACATGCTCCTCTCTTCCAAAATAGTGTATATAGTATATGCTGTTACGTGCAAAGTAGCATTTTGGTGCATTCATATTAAAAAAATCACTTTAATATATTTTGTAGTCATGAAGCTCTTAACTTTGTTTTATTGTTTTGGGTATAGGATTTAGGTTTTTTGGTGTGTGTCCTAAGCCGTTCCTCTCAGACTTCCCTGTGTTGTTTTGAGTAATGACATTTTGTAATTTGTGGCCCTACTGAAATGAAAACTTCTCTTTGATAATTTAGGATCGAAAAGTATGACACGGGATCATGTTCCATTACAGTACAACAAATTGCTTTTCTAAAGCACAGTGGAAATGAGGAGCTGGCTTTTAAATTCCTGATACAAGGTTCCACAGTACCTGGAAATTCATGTTTCTTGGGTATTTTTGCTCTTGTCACTTTATAGCCTGAAGAATGAGACGGCAAATATTCTTTTTCTGTTGTCAGCAAGTTTTGGAGACATATTTTGATCTCTAATTTCCAGGGATACTAAAAATGATAAATGGACATTATTTCTGTTGTGAATACAAGCCCCATTAATCCTCCTTTCAGATTCTTCCTGGTGGGGTCCCTGTCACTCATTCATTCTTTTGTCATACCGCTCTGCGTGTGTGAGCACACGTGTATGGGGTGGGCAAAAAGAGGTTTGCAGTTATGCGTATGTGAAACAGGTTTATTATTGTATTCTTTATATGTACGGTTTCCATATTAACAACCGTAAACCTACATTATATATATATAAATTATATACTCCTGGTACACTTTATGATGAACACAGGGACAGGTTATTTTTTTCAGAACTGTATACATACTATAATTAAATCACCTGAATGACTTTTATTTGTCCTTTGAAAATATCCCCTTTCCTTTCCTTAACAACAACCAAAAAGTCTTCCCTTATATTTCTGTAAAAGAAGCTTGAAATATTTGGCCAATAATCTTAGACACATGTTTTACTTAGTAATCTAAACTAAAAGTGGTTAGAGGCTAGAAAATTTGTTTTGAGCCGCACATTTTTCTCTGTTACCCTCCTTTTTTTTCTAGACACGTATTTATAGATTGTATGGTTTTAATAATTTGCTGCAAACGTTGAGAAGTGGCTGTTTTCTTTGGCCCAAATACTGGAGTGCATTTATTTCTATGGCAGACACTTGTTGAGCACTAAGTCTATTCCAGACATTATGCTGGGCTTTGGCCCCACACCTTGGAAAGAGCCGTACCTAGTAGAGCCTACTCTGGAATCTGTAAGCGAAGGGGTGGTGTTCCTTGGAGGAATTCTGGAGCCCAGGAAGAAGAGTTTGGGGTACTGGAAGCCTCTGAAGATCAAAAGACTGACTTGTTGTGAATAAATGATTTGGTCACCAAGGACTTAAGTCGGTATCCTAGATCTGAAAGACTGATTAAATATTTTATGACAGCAAGCACCATAAAATCCACGGTAGTCAGTTATAGCTATTTTTATTGTGCTTGTTTGGAAATATTTTTTTTTATCCATTGCTAAGTGCTTTGCTACTGCTTGTAGTTACGATCGGTGACTAAGGGCAGAGTAACCCTCTCCCTCTTGCTGTCCCCGTTTGGTGAAAGCTGTTCTTTTTTCTGGGTGGGGGGTGGCAGCAGGGGGCTGGGTAGTTGGACAGTTGGGAGCAGAAAGGAAAAACAGTATAGAATGCCAGCTAAAATTAGAATGCTATTTGTGCACAAACATTTTCACCAGAAAAGTTACAGGTTTTTTTTTTCTCCTGTTACTTTTTGACTGTATTTTCTTTTAATTGGCTTTTTAAAGGTAGCGACTTCACATATGTGTCTTACTCAGACGAGCTGCTGACATCAACAGTGTGGGACCTGTTTCCGTTGTGGGTCATGGATGTGGGTCCGTTTTTGTTACTAATATAGCTTATTGTGCTTTTTATTTCCCTTCCGCATGTTCTTAGGGTGTCTGGAAAGGTTGCTCATTCCTCTGGGGAGAATATCCAGTAGTGGAAGCGTGCGTATTCTGGCTTACTCTAATTAATAGCCGGTTTAGAACTCCCGGCGACGAAGAGCTGGTGATGCCGAAGAGGGAACGGGCGCCGCTAAAGAAGTTGTGTGCTTCGGCTCAGCGGTTCATGGAGCGAGAATTCAGGAGCAGCCGTCAGTGGTGGGGAGGCCGGAGTGGTCAGATGACAGCTTGTGGAGCGTTTCCAGTTCTGTGGGCTGGGAGACTGGCAATGTGAGAAGTGGGTCTGACAATACCTTGGGTAGGGGGAGAAGAATATAAGGTGGTGTGCCTTTGTGATTACAAGTATACAAGTGAATTTTAAATTTAAAAAATGGAAAAAATTTACCACACTGTTAACAATACTACAAAGAAAGTAGGATTATGGTTCTTTTGTTATTTTTTTACTCCCTTTCCCTTTAATCTTTGAATAATGGGGCTGTATTTAAAGAATAATTGAAAATGATTTAAGTGGGAACTGGATTTTGTGTGTGCTTCTGAGGGTTAAAATGAAGGCCCTGGAGTTTCCTATGGGTAAATCATAGGGACTGACTAATGATGGGAGTGTTTGTAATGATTTGTCATAAGTTGAGGGACAGTCACCTGTTTGGAATGGGTGAGTTGTAGACATTTCTGAGGTGATGGTTATAGAAAGTGGTCCTTAAGGTCAGTGTTAGAAATTTTCAATCAAGATTTGACCTCTTTGATGGAATCAGCCTCAAATGGAAGAGGGTTGTCAACTGAACATCACTTCATGCAGCAGAGATGAGTGAGAAATAACATTTTTAGGAAATTGTTTCGCTCTCGAAACCTTTGTTCTTGTTTAGTAAAAGTCACCTTTAAACGTTACCAGTATGTACCGTAAAGAGGAAAGTAAACTGACCCAATCAATGTTAAAGAGAGAACCACCATGGAAAAGCATTTTCAATCAGATTGTGTCCTAAGTGATTGTGTAGACATTGTAACCTCAAGTCATCTTGGCTGACGTGTTCTTCACAGCAAGGGAAAATGAAGTGTAGTGTTTGTTTGTTTGTTTAAACCGTGCCTTAGGAGAGAGAAATAGTGGTGTGGATTATTCGAAAATCATTGATGCTTGACTTTAGAATTTTTATTTTGCCGCTTACTTAGGAGTGTGTGTGTACCCGGCTGGAACATCACAACACTCCTTCTAAAAGCATCTCACAGTGAAAACTTGTCTCGGCTGGAGCTTTGGAGCTGTCTGGCTCCATCACCCTGATTTCCATACCCACAGCGGTGGGCATCCCGTCTGACACAAGTCACGGTTTTTGTCTAAAGGAGGTCGTGCGCGTGTTATGTTAAGAGCAGTTAGAATACACAGGGGTATGCGGGACCTCAGGCATTGTCAGATTTGAGATTTAGTCACTCCTGAAGCCTGCAGCCCAGTGTCGTTATTTCAGCAAAATTCAGCTGTTACCTGGTGTCCTGCACTTCGATGCTTGTCCCTTGTGACACTGTGCTTGTGGAGAAGGGCACGAAATAAAGCCAGCTGGGAAAGCAGGTTATGAGAATCCTGAGGTCTGCCAAAGTGATGGGTTTTAGCCAGGAAATAGAAGTCATAGATGGTTGAAGAATGTTGACTATGGCAGATGTTTGACAGACCTGTATGGGTCTGAAGAAATCTACCACCCATTATCACGGAAACGACAACAGAGAGTTAGTAAAGCTGTTTCCGTGATTTTTCTAGCCGAGAAAGAGTTTGCTCATCACATGAGAAGGAGAGTGTCAAAAGGCTCTGAAGTGCGGTCCAAGGCTCCGCACAGGGGAAACGAGACTGTCACCCGTGGGATGCGACAGATGGTGAAGACAGCGCACTGACAAGTGACGGCTGGTTTGATGAAATTTTTCAAATGTGTGTTTTTTTGTTTTTGTTTTTTTGCTAAATATGGAGTTACTAAGTGATGCCACAGCAGCGGACTAGACACCACTCCTGGAGCTGAGCTGAAGGAGCTTGCACAGCAGGGTGGGCTGTGGTGTTCGTGAGTGCAGGACTGTAATGAAACCCCCGCTCAGGAAAACAACTTCTCCAACACACATCCCGAGGAGAGATGTGACCGACATATAGTCAGATAACTAAGACTGTGTTCTGATGACGGAATGGGGGACTTGAAAGATGCCTGAGAAATAAATCTGGTTCCTCATCAGGACAGGAGCTAAGGGGAGGGAAAAAAGTTAGCGCCAACTTGCGTTCAGGTTCATTCCCAGTGGCCTCTCTCATCTTCTCCCCAACTTGATTCACTTGCTTCTTTGGTTAATGCTAATCAACCAAATGCTGATGGTCCATCAGGTCAAAAACACGTTGTTAATCTAATACTGTAACTCAGACGGTCTCAAATTGTGGTCCTTAGACTTGGAGCCTCAGCAAGTCGCCGGCCCGCACCCAGAATTCCCCACTCAGAAACTCCGGATGGGGGGCCTTGCATTCTGGTCCCAGCAAGCCTCCCAGGTGATCGTGGTGCACGCTAAAGCGGAGGCCCTCTGCCTTAACTGGTCTTTATTCAGCATTTTCTTTAAGCATTTAAATTTGTTATGGTCTGCTACATATTAACACACAATGTCCACTCATGGTTATCATCTTCATTACTGTGATTTTTCAGATCTGTTAAGTTCATGGCTAATTTCACTGTAGTTTGTATTAGTTATATTAGCAGTTTTTTATTGCTAAAACTGTTAGCCAAAGCATATTGTTTTGGTTGATTCTTTTTTTCCTTTTAAATTACTTTGGCCCAGTGTTTAAACATCTGAAAGAGCAGGAAGGGGTAGCTCACATTTTCCAGGTATTGTTTTAATGAATATTGTAGGGGAAATTATGAGCTCGAGCGGTGTGTATTCAAACATTCAGAGACTAGAGGCAGGTTCAGGGCATGGCGTTCCTCGGGCGTAAGTGTCCGCAGTGACTTGAAGGGTACAAACGGCCCTGATCAGATCGAGTGGCTGTCAATAAAGAGCAGGATTTACTGGGCAGTCGCCTACGTGTTTTTTGATCGGATGCATAAATTAACCCTCCCCAAATCTGTTTCACAGCTGGCTGTCATTTCCATTAGCTAAAAGCAACTAGTCTTAAATCTGCTTCGAAGCTCCTGCCAGCACGCCTTGCTGAGCTCCGTCAGCCTGCAGCTCGGAGACAGAATTCCCAGGTGCCAGTTCAGTGCTCAGGCCGGTCGACCTTGTTACGGGCGCATTGAAATCCTCCTGCCAGCTCTGGAAGCAACCTCGGCAAGTGATTTAATTCAGTCTTTCTGTCACTGGAGGTAGTCAAGGAGGATTTAAGGATTTATATGCAATAAGAAACACGCTTTAGAGTTTTATCAGCCCAAGCTGCAAAGGTGGGAGAGGTGACAGCTGAGTATTTTCAGTCAGTCCCGGCAATTTTCAGCTCCAGGGACGTGGTAAATTCTGTCACGAACATCTATGTAGTGATCAAATTTTCTTGGGTTTTGGTGCCTTATCATCATGAATGTTTTCATTCTCTGAAGTTTTGGAAATTTTGATTGCTTAATGCGCTGTTCTTATTCTTGTTTTTGACTGTTTCTGATTACAGTAGACTTTCACTAGTTTATACAAAGCCCTGTAAAGACTTCACAGATTACTTTAGGGAAATGTAGGTTATTAACGTTTTTACTCTGTTCTGGTAAGTACAACGAAGTGAAACCAGCACCACAAAGTTGTGTTAGTTATTGTGCCGACACTTAGTGGCTCAAAACACCACGCGTTTATTATCTTACAGTTTAAGTCAGGAATTCAGGGGTGGCTTAGCTGGGCAGTTCTGGCTGGAGACGGTCACGAAGTCCTAGGGGCCAGGCTCCCTGGGCGTGGCCAGGGCTGGAGGGTCTGCATCATGTACGGCTCGCTCACGTGGCTGCTGACAAAGGGCTCTGCTCCTCGCCGGCCGTTTGCGGTGAGACTCGGCTCCTCACCTCCTTGGCCTTTCCACAGGGTTCCCAGAATGCCCTGGTCACATGGCAGCTGGCATCCCTAGAGGGAGCGATCCTAGAGAGAGCAAGGAGGAGGCTGTGCGCCTCGTTCCACCTGCTTCCCGTCTGCCACATTCTGTGTGTGCAGGGGGTGGGGGGGGGGGTGGAATCAGGCTCCACCTTTTGAAGGGAAGGGTTTAAAGGAATTTGTGGACCTATTTTTAAGCTGCTGCAATGATAGACACTAGATATATTTAGCAAAGACATAATTGGCAGCAACCAAATTTGTACTTATTTCTGTGTTTTTTCCAGTGGTCCTCTAGTTGACACAGGTGTTTCTGCTACTATATATATGTTCCTAAAAATTCTGAAAAGGTTTATGAGAAAATGGAATTGGGGTAGGGCAGAACTCTAACTCTGTGTGTCTTTATACCCAAAGCAGTACTAACAGAAATAATCCTGGGTGTCTCGGGAGAGCTTGGAGAGCCCGCGAAACAGCGTGGTGTGGCTGGAAGTCGAGTTGCCCTAGGGCATATTAAAAATGCCCGGTGAAAGAGGGGGGAAATGCTGGCTTCAGGGCATCGAGACAGAGCCTCTACTGTGAGCTTTTCCCTTTGTTTTGGAAAATCACAATTGTACTCCCGTTAGTCTGGTTCCCCTTACCTAGAGTAGGTGCTCGTGAACCAGTACAGCATGCATCTGATATTGACATTGTTCTACTCTGTACAGTTGCATATGAGCTAATTGGTATTAATATATTGCAGCAGAACAGACTGCAGTCTCCCTTATTTAAGTACTTCTAATCATGTTTATTCATTTATTTAGTAATATTTTCTGCTGATAGATGAGACAGAAGGAGAGTTCAGTTTGAAAAGCTCATGGTCAAAATTCTAAGTTAGTATATCCAAATTAGTGACTTTTTTTTACTATAATCTTCTTCCCTCTCCAAAAGTTGAAATTCTCTCATCTTGTGGAATGATAGTTAAGTGTAGACTTTAAGTCACAGAAGAGAAGAAAGGAGAAGAGAAGAAAAAAGAAAAGAAATGAGCAAATCCTAGGCTCTTACTTGAAAAGATGGAGGAGTTCTTCGGAGCCTCATAGTGAACTCTGTTCTTTGGTCCAGCCCCCTGTTTACATAGGGCTTGTTAAAACAGATGGCTGGGCTGCGCCCCAGAGATGCCAGTCAGCAGTACTGGGGTGGGGGCCCGAGAATGTGCATTTCTGGTAAGTTTGCAGGTGACTCTGGTAGTGCTGGACCCAGGACCACACTTTTAGAACCAGTGTGCCAAGCATTTGTTAGAGTAATCTGCCCTACTCCCGCCCGAGTCAACAAAGAAGACTTTTATTTAGAATTCTCAGTCAGGATTTTTCCATCAGAGTGACTCAATGCAGTTATCTTAGTTCTGTCTATTAAGGATGAAGTTCTCATATTTGTGACAGGGTAGAGAGATATATGAACTGTGCATTATTATTCTATTTATGTTTTTTTGGAAAGATAGTATACTAGCACTCAACCAGAAGTGAATTGTTCAGAAGCCTGAACTACTTGGATTAACAATTATAAGTGTGGAAGTCAAGAGGAAGCTCTGGGCGCAGAGAGAGACTGACCAGAGTTCTGTCCTTTACTCGGAAAGAGGGTGGAGCGCTAGCTCTAGGCCTGTTCTTTCAGGAATGAATGTACTTCAGGCAGCAAGTTGGAAGCTGCTTGTATCTCACTAGCACCAGTAACTGGGAAAGAAGGGAAGAGCTACGCCAATGCTGTCGTTTGCAGCCACTTCTGGGCACGGGCCTTTAGCTCTTCCAGTCCACTGGTCCTATGGGCTTCTCCAGATTTCCGAGTATGGTAATATGTTGACATCCAGCACTTGGGAGGAAGAAAATAGTTGAAGAGTAGGCATTACAAACTGAGTTAAATGAAAAATAATGGCACCTTGTTCCAGCCAAGATGGAGGAATAGGGACTGCCTATACTCGCTCACCCGAAACTACTAAAAATCAGATGAAACATGTGAAACAGCTTTTAGACACTGGGCCTCAGGCAGCAGAGCACACAAAGTCCCAGAACAAGGGCACTCCTTGAGAGAGAGAGGAAACAAATGAGAAGACCCCCCCCATACAAATGTACCAACCCATGGAAGGGAGAGAGTTCCAGGCCTCGGCTGCAGAGAGGAGGAGCCCAGGCAGAGCCGGGGAGCCCGTGGAGGCTGAGCGTCCTGGGTGTACAGAGCGGAGTGCTGGGGAGACAAGAGCTGCCAGAGAGACGGGTCCTGGAGGTGTGCAAGGGGTCCTCGTGGGCCTGCAGCTGAGTTCTGATCAGAGTGTGTGTGTGTGTGTGTGTGTGTGTGGAGACTGCCCAGGGCAGAGGGAGGAAAACCACAGAGAAGGAGCGGAGGGGGCAGACCTTGAAGCTTGCTCAGGGCCAGGTACAGTTCACGGTCCTACCAGCCACAGCGGGAAGTCTTATGATTTACAGACTATCAGAACACTCAGCAGGGGACTGCTTGCTAATATTACTACTAGCTCTAGGCTTCAGGCTGCTTGGGTCTTATATGACCAATCTTAGAAAGCAAACCTCCTAAGAACTGAACTGTTTCCAACTCACTTCACAGTGTCCCAGAACAAAATGCCATAATATTTATAGAAATATAAAAATAACCAGCACTCAACAAGATAAAAGTCACAATGGCTGGCATCCAACAAAAATCACCAGGTGTGCAAAGAGGCAAGAAACTATGACCTATAATGAGGTGAGAACTCAGTGAAATGAAGCTGACACAGAAATGACAGAAATGATACCAGTGATGGGATTAGTTGACAGGGACATTTAATGGCAATTAAAATTGTGTTTCATTGTGTGTGTGTGTTAAGTGTATGTGTATCACACACATACACCCCAGTTGAACTTCTAGAGATGAGAAAAGTACACTGGATGGAATTAACAGTGGATTCCATACTGCAGACTAACTCAGTCCACTGCAAAAATGGAAGATCGGTGAACCCGAAACCACAAGATAGCAGAATTTGTGGAATACAGCTAAAGCAGTGCATAGAAGGAGGTTTATATAGCACTTCAGTGCCTGTAGTGGCAAAAAAGGAAACCCTCAAATTGGTGACCTCAGTTTACACCTTAAGAAAGAAAAAATAAGTGTAAATTCATCCAAAGATCAGGAAAAGGAGCAGGAAAGATAGCATAAATAAATGAAACCCTGAACAGAAAAAAATAGAGAATGAAACCAAAAGCTGATTCTTTGAAAAGTTTACTAAAATTGGTAATCCTTCAACCAGCTTCACCAAGAAAAGTTGGAAGAATCAAATTACCAGGATCAGGAGTGATAGATGTGATGTCACTATAGATTCTATAGATATTAAAAGGATAATAAAGAAATAGTGTAAACAAGTTTATGCCAACTGTATGACATTTAAATAAAATAGACGAACTTCTTGCAAGTTAAACTACCAAAGCTTACTCAAGAAGAAATAGATAATGGGATAGCCCTAAGTATAGTAAAGAAATTGAAATTGTAGTTTAAAACCTCTCTCCCTCTTCTTCCCTCTCTCATACGCACTCATACAAACCCAGAAAATAAGAAGACTCCTCCAGGTCCAGATGGCTTTACTGATGTATTCTAGCAAATGTTTAGGAAAGAAATAATACCAATTTCATCCAAACTTTTCAGAAAAGTAAAGAGGAAAGAATATTTTAACTCAGTCTGTGAGGCCAGCATTACCCTGACTGATTATAAAGATTCAGTCATCAGGATAGTGTGATACTAGTTGAAGACAGAGAAATAGTGAGTGGAACAGAAATAATCACAACATTGCTAACTCAACTGTGATCAGTGGAGTATTAATACAGGGGACATAGTGTTTCTGTCATTAGGGAAAGGCGGGTTAAGTCTGTAATGAGATCCCGCCAGGTGTGCTCTGGAACAGCCAGAAGTATAGACAGGGAGTGAGAACAGCTGGAACTCTCCTGACCCGCTTATGGGGATGTAGAATGGTGCAACCCAGCCCTCCCTGTTCTGCATGTTGACCCATGAGAAATAAAAGTGTATGCTCACGTAAGAACTCATACACCAATGTTCTGGGTCGAAATGGGCAAAAAAATAAAAAGGAAACCATCCAAACATCCACCCGCAGCTGGAGAGTTAAACAGGTGTATTCATACAGTGGAATACTGCTCAGCAATAAAAAGAAGGGACTGCTGGCACACTGAGCAATGTGGACAAAAAGTGGCAAAAAGCAGATCAGCAGTTGCCGGAGCATGGGAGGCCCTAGGTGGGGTGGAGGGAGCGGTCACAGTGGGCACAAGGAAACTTCAGTGAGCTCGTTTTCCAGCAGTGGTTTTATGGGTGTATGTGTGTTTGCCCTTATCAAATTACTACATGTCAACTGAGTCAGAAAGAAAAGTGTATGTTTTAAATCACCTTCTGTTGCGGTCAGCTCTCTATCTCAAGTTTGAAATACTTGCTTTGTTGTCTGTCTTTCCTCCTGGGTCACAGACGAAATGTCTCAAGCTTGTAGGGAATTAGAGTAACATTTCAAACGTGAAAGTCACAGCCACTGAACTGACTTTGACAGTGGCAGGCCTTGGTTACTTTTGTGTTGTCAGTATTTATTAGAGTAGAGGACAGTTGGAACTCCTCTGAGTTGAGAAGTTTGAGAATTGGCAGGGAGAGGTCCCAGAACTCCTTGTCGTCGAATAAGGAAGTCTGCCACGCAGGAGGGTGCACCGGGCGATTGCCCAGGTACGCATTGCTCATTCACCTCTGTGTCCCCAGATCCCAGCTGGTACACCCTGAGCCTCAGAGCGCCGAGGGTGTGTCTGATTTGGAACACGCAGGGAGGCGGCACACAACAAGGATGTTGAAATTCAGTTAGAACAAAACAAGAGTGATTTATTTGATTCAGACTGGGATGTTTAGGGCTTTCCAAGGACACACTGATCTTACCATTAGTCTCCAGGACTATTCAGGCCCCTTGGGAGTTTTTCTAACTGTGGCATAAAGAGCCTGCCTCTGCTGGTGTCTCTGCTTTTCCACATCCCTTCCAGCCTTAGCCCGCCCCATCTGGGGATTTGCCCTTGGGCTTCTCTAGGATTTTTGTGGAGTTGCAGAACTGAGGGGCTGTTCCTTATGCACCCCTGTTGTCTTTTGCTTCAGTCTCTGATGACTTACAGTGTGACAGGCTAATACCTATGATGGTTTAACTAACAAGTATCCGTGAAGCTGCTCTCTGATGTAGCTGAATAAAATGCCTGGGTTTTTTTTTTTTTTTTTTTTTTTTTTTGCATACATTAGTTTGTATGTGAGAGAGAGAGAGAGAGGGAGGGAGGGAGAGAATGTGTGTGTGTGTGTCCATATTTAAATAAGATCCCTTGTTATAGAACGTTAGCCATGAAAATTGGATAATTGGATTTTGGCAATCTGAGTGCCCATTGTCTATTGTTTTTGGTCTTGCTGTTACTTCCATTTTTCCTCGGAGTCTCTTCTCTGCCCCTTTATCCCTGCAGGAAAAGCCTCTGCTGTGCAGAAAGAAGTTCTTAGACTGGGGCTTGGGCAGCTTCCTCTCTGGGTGTAAATGGGACAAGTCAGTGACTGTGGTCTGGCCTTCGCTGGCAGCCTTGGGCGAGTCACATTTATTTTGAAGTCTCCTGGGCTTCCTGCTGCTTTGTGGAAGGGAGCATCAGCGTTTGGTGGCGCCCTCGGGTCCACTGGAGTGCTAGCTGTGTGGTCGGTGTTGCTGGGTGCCAGGTCTGAGGAGGCGGCTCAGTCACACTTCATTCTGACCCGGCCCCAGCAAAAGTGTGTAGTGTGCAGTACTCATTATATAAGAATTTCTGATGTACAGGGAGAAAGAAGCAGCTGAATCCAAACCTGCTGGTTTTGCTACTTGTTAACATTTCTGCCCAGAGGTATGTGTGGGGAGGGCTCACTTTCTGGGTCTTCTTGAGGTCTATTTTTGGTGCTGCTGTTCTTCCTGTTTCTCTCTGCAGTAGCTATTAGGCATTTACCCAAAATGCTTGGTATTTATGTTAATTTTAATATTCATAAGAATATAATTTCTTTCGAATCTGTTTCTTCTGCTAGCCCTTGGCAGCTAGGCAGACCCCCACATAAATATAACATTTCTGGCTTGGGTCCTATTTGCAGACACGCATCCCTCATTCATTTCTGAGCATGGGCTTCAGGACTCTTTGATGTTATGTATTCATTGTCCAGGACTGGAAAGTATTTTTCTCCTTGTTGATATAATTTCATCATATGGTAATCACAGTAGCTCTCGTATTCAGTTCGTAGGCCTTGTCTAATGTTATTCTGCCAAACTCATTTTCAGCCGGGAAATGCAGCCTCTTCAGATCTTTCTCGGTGCTCTGTTTGCCTGTGAGTCTCCGTGGGCCTCTCTCCGTCTCTCTGTTCCCACCATGCGTCACAAGCACCACAACACGCCACAGTTTGTGGTTGTAGAGCAGTGTTTTCTTGTCAGAAGTCATTCATTTTTTTACTGTCTCCTTAATAGTAAATGCAGGGGGGGGAGGGCAAAATGCAGGGTGGGTCGTTCAGATGGAAAATGATACAATCATAAATAATAACAATGTAAGAATAAACTCAGTGTTTCGCGTACTCACAGCTGTAAACTGCGTTTGCCACACCCTGCGTGCATCGAATACCTGTAGGAGGAAGAACGGCAGCAGTTACTTGCATTCACACTGATCAGTTTCAGTGAATGTTAGATCTGGAATGTTGTTTTGCTGTCTCAGTCTGTAATGTTTTAACTCTAGCCATTCATAAAAATCTGTAGTTGTCTCTTTTTTAAAGGTAAAATTAAATTGTGAAGGGTATAGAAGAAAAGAAAACCTGGATTACAACAGAGGAGTTAAAAATAGTCTTTCCCAGGTTGTGAAGGAAAAAGCTCTTCTTCACCTAATGTTAAAATACGCATGTGGAGATCTGGTAGTTCTAACCATAATTGCATTATTTCACGTTTCAGATTCTCTCAATTACAAATTAGATTGTTTCTCTCTAATTACTCTCTGTTGTCCAAGTAATTTATCTGGTATGCTGATGAGTAGAAGAAGGCGTGTTTCTCTAAGACTAAAACGTGTGCGTGCCTTTGTTCCAGGAAAACCCCACAGCACTGGGAGCTCTGAACGGATCCAGCTCTCAGGAATGTACAATGTCCGCAAAGGCAAAATGCAGTTGCCGGTGAACCGATGGACCAGACGCCAAGTCATTCTGTGTGGGACCTGCCTGATAGTGTCCTCTGTGAAAGACAGCCTGACCGGAAAGATGCACGTTCTCCCCCTAATTGGTGGAAAAGTAAGTTTAAAATGAACAAGATACCAACTGGTCTCCCAGTGTCACCAAGGGGCTCCCTTTGAGCCATTTCTGTAATAATGGGTGGATGGTTTGGGGCTTGTCTAAAGGTCTTATTCCGTTCCTGTCGATTCCACCAGTGGACCTTGTTGGTTGGTGGAGCGGCGGATAATAACAGTGCCTGTTGGCCCGCACGAGGCCATGGTGGTCTTTGCCAGGACCGAAGATGGAGTCTGGGCTGGAGATGATGTCGTTGCTTACGAGGAGACACCTTCTGATGTCTTGAGCAGGAATTCTGTAGTGCATGTCCGTGGCTTTACGGTCATCCCAAGCAAGCATGCTCATTGAGGGTTTGACTCTCCAGCTTGAATCTTTGACCTCACATTGCCGTAACTCTGTATTTGTATTTAGGGACCGGTGGGGATGGCATTGTTAGTTTATCACTATAGCTAATCATAATCATTGAACCTGAAGTGTTACTCATTTTGGAGAAAACCCGTGCTACAGCTGATAGATATTTCTGACACTTCCTGGCTGCTTTTTCTTGGGCATGTTAACTATTTTATTCTTATCACTTGTAAAATAAAAAGAACTAGATTGCTTAAGAAAATGTTTTTGCCAGATCTATTTATAAATTCCAAACATTGGTAGGGGTGTCATTAACTATTGTTCTATGTATTTTCTGATTTTTAAGTGATATGATAATCTGTTAGTAAATGGAATAGTAAATTTGGATGGAGAAATGGATTTTTGGAAATTGGGGGCGTATTGGGGGCGTAAAAAATCTTTTTTTTTAACCATTCTCCCCCGCCCCCCCACAATGAGCATGGGAAAGGGGGCAAAATATAGAGAATATAAGGAGAGGAAAAACAAGAAACAATCTTTTGTTAAAGTGAACTTTTTTGGTTGGTAAAATTTGATTTGCTCATTCCAGGGATTAGAAATTAAGCAGGAAAGACCAGATGTGGGCAGCAAGAAATGGTATGTTGTTCCCTGCCATATAGCAAGTTCATTCTTCATTCATAATTTTAAACTAGTTTTTCCTTGTGAGTAAATAGCCCGTGTCAGTTTTTATGCCCCTCAGCTCTTACACATTCTAGTTCTAAGAAGACTAATACTTGATCATTTTTAAAAATAAATTTTGGCCAGGCTGAAAGGTAGGTTTAGATGCATTTCAGTCATACAGTTTGAAATCATTGCTGCTTAACTTTTGTCTGAACATTGAAGAATTGGTGATATTTTGTTACTGAAGATTTTCTCCTTTGGATAGATTACAGAAAATTTAGTCAATGGTGTTACTCCCATAGCTCATCATTAAAAATGCGTATTTAATGTTTGATGCCCTGTTAAGTCAACAGTCTCTTTCTTCTCTCTATGATGTTAAGGATTTGCATAGGCAAATTTAATGTAACTATTTATTAAATATCCTCTGTGGGGAAGCCACTTTGCTTGGCGTCCCAGAAATACCAAGGCGGGTAAGTCACTGTTCCTGCCTTTGAATAGCTTGTAATTGACTCTCCAGAGATGAAGGAGGGGCATAACAGTGTCTACTCTCAGAGAGGTACAGAACAGTAGTATGGCAGAGTAGTGGAAGGAATGCTGCATTTTGTGGGGGGAACTGGAAATTTCTGGTGAAGGAGATAGCAGTTTTTGAAGGGTAAAAGATCTGTTGACATGTGAAGAGGGTGGCATAAAGATTTTTATGTTCAGAGAAGCAGAGTCTGGAAAGCAATGAAATGCTCAGATAAGGTTAGAAGATCCAGTTGTAATTAACATTTTCATTCAGAGCCAGAGACTTGTCCTGTTTCCCAGGCCTGTTATTGGATGCTCTTCTACCACTGAGTGAATGGAAAGTTAATAGCTTTCTTTTTTCTCACAGACAGACCTTGTAAAACCTGTTTTGCATTATGTCTTTAAAAATAATTGTGTTGAAAAATTAAGTCTTTTAAAAACCAGTTGACCAAGTTAGGAAAAATAATTCACTCTTTGCAATCTGAGTTTTCATTAATGTTTGCCTGTTCCTCTTTTCATTCCATTGTATTCTTAAAGGGAAAATGTAGAGTAAATGGAAGAGGTTTTTAATGTAATTTTTAAAATGTATATAAAGAAGAGCTTGTAATGAGGTGCTAGACAAACTTGTCGTAACCTAGACGTGCTGCTGTGACAACCAGATCTGGCGCAGCACTTGGACGCGGTCACTTGTCTACATTTTCAGTTGTGGAGTTCCAAACACGAACTTAAGTAAAGCTCTCTTTATGTTTAATTGTTAAAAAGTATTTGTGTAAGAGAGAAGTTTTTATTCATGGTACAACTATGGTGTTATATTTAATTTGTTTTTTGGAATTTAAATAGATTTTTAGATGCCTTATTTAATTAATATTTCATTTACTCTTTGCTGAGTCATAATGCCTAATGAATTGAATGACCGTTAACCTGCTGCACAGTCGGGAGAAACAGCAGGGTCAGCACCAGTGCTGCCTGTGCTGTCTTTACACCTGTCCCATTGCCCCCCCCCACCCCCCGCCAGTATCTGCTGTCCTAGAATGTGGTCCATCGTCTTCTTAAATAAGTTTTATCATGTAAACATGTCCTGTTGTTTTTGATCTGAATACAAATGGTATCGTATTTTGTGTGTTCTTCTGTGAGTGAATTGTTTCACTCAATACCATGTTTTATAATGAGAGTCTATGTAGCTTGCTAAATGTGGATTTTATTTCTGTATGATGTTCCACTCTGTTAATGTTCTAAATTCCCATAATTTATTCAGTAATTTTCCTGTTGATGGACATCTGGGTTGCGTCTAGTTTTTCATTATTATAAATAATACTGCTGAAATAGTCTAATGTTGATTTGCCTCCTAGTATGCAAACAGCTTTCTTGGAACAGTAGTTCTCAACTAGATTGCTGTGCCTGGAGGGGACATTGGGTATTATGTGCGTGTGTTTTATCAAGTGATTGAACAGTCAGCATACTCTCCGCTGATGTAAGCTAAATTACACTGTAGTAACGACCCCCCACATCTCAGTGACTCAGCCTAATAGTTATTTCTCCTTCACACCACATGTCCATTGTGGATTGGTGGAGCATTCTTTTGTCACATAACTGTACAGGGACCCAGCCTGACAGAGGCTCTGCTCTCTTACAATTACAGCCTTTGGGACGCTCGTCCTTCCTTGGAGCTTAGGCAGGGGAAGAGGCAAGCGGAGGGTCGTTAACCATCTCTTGTATATTTGGCTGCAGAAGGGACCATGCCCTTCCTGTCCACGGCTCATCTGCCAGAACTAGTCACACCACTCTGCCTTCATTGCAGGGCCTCTGGGAAACGGAGACATAGATGAGTGTATAGTTAATACTAGTACTTTTGCTGCCAGGAGACACTGTCGGCACTTACAGAGCAGGGGCCCAGAGAGTAGAACGTCAGGCGAAGTATTAGACAGTCCTTCACAATGTACGGCTGTCCAGTCCCAGACTCCTGTGGTGGCCTCCTTAAGAAGTGCTGCTCTTGGACGCCTGTTTAGAAGTGCAGTTAGCTGGGCTGCAGGGCAGAGGCACATTGACTTTTACAAAGTGCTTTCAGATTGTTTTCTGAGGTTACTATACGTTTCACACTCACGTCGGTGTACAAGTGTGCATCTCTACCAGACTTTATTGATGTATAATTGACATACAGTAAACTGCACATTGTGATAACATTTTCTAACTGTATAGTTCCAAGATTGCAATTTGATAGCTGTATACAACCATTAAACCATCACCATAATCAAGATAGGGATTGGCCCTGGCCAGCGTGGCTCAGTTGGTTGGAATGTTGTCCCATAACTGAAAGATCGCTGGTTCAATTCCCCGTCAGGGCACATGCCCAGCTTGTGGACTGAGTCCCCCGTTGGGGTGCGTGCAGGAGGCGGCCGATTGGTGTTTCTTTCTCACATTGATGTTTCTCTCTCCCTCTCTCTCAGATGAAAATTTAAAAAAAAACTTTACAGAAAAATAAGGAAGGTATCACCCCCAAGTTTTCCTGTGCGCCTTTGCACCCTTGCCTCCCACTCTTTTCCTCTCACTTCTTCCCCCAGAAACCATGGGCCTGATTTCTGTCAATATAGATTAGTTTAAATGACATTTCCTCTGTATTGTATAGAAATACAGTTTATTTTTGAGCATTGATCTTATATTCGGCCACCTTGCTCAATTTTCTTATTTGTTCTAATGTTTATAGATTCTTTGGAGTTTACTATGTAGCTAATCATGTCTTATTCAAATAATGACAGTTAAATTTCTTCCTTAATACATTTCTTTGTCTTACTGTAATGGCCAGGAATCTAGTATGGTATTGAAAAGAAACAGTGGTTACTTGTCTAATCAATGATTTTATTATGGTTAGTAATGGTATCTTATTAGCATTAAAGTTTGCCTTAGATGTTTGATAAATACTCTTTCTCAGTTTAAGTGATTTACTGGAGTTCCTAGTTTGCTAAGACTTTGCACCGTGAATGGTGAATGGTGGTGAATGTTCCCGAAGGGTTTTTGCAACTGCAGGTGTGACCACAGTGTTGTCTTCTTCAATCTGTTAATGTGATCAATAATTGCACAGTTCCTGTGACAGTGTGAAACCACCTTTCCTTTCCTGAGGTAAACCCAACTTGTTCTTTTTTTTCTTTTAATTTTTTAAAAAAGATTTTATTTACTTATTTTTAGGGAGGGGGAAGAGAGGGAGAAATAAAGGCAGAGAAACTTCAGTGTGTGTTTGCCTTTCATGCATCCCCCACCGGGGACCTGGCCCGTACGCAACCCAGGCATGTGCCCTGTCTGGGAATTGAACCTGTGACCCTTTGGTTCACAGCCTGCACTCAATCCACTGAGCTACACCAGCCAGGACCCAACTTGTTCTTGATATTTTCTTTCTATATTACTGAATTCCGATGCAACATTTTGTTCAGGATAAGTCTTCATGACTGTGATTGGCCTGTAAATTTCTTTTCTTTTACTGTTCTGATCTATTTTTGGTTGTAGTGGTCTTGTAGAATAGATTGGGGTGTTTTCATTCATATTTTAATTTGGTAGATGTGTTTGCACAATTTTGGAATGATTTGTTTCTTGTAACTTTGGTAGAACTCAACTATAAAACCATGTGGGCCTGATATTTTGAGAGTTTTAAAAAATATATTCAGTAAGTTTACAAGGTGACAGATGATTACTAGAATTAGTGGGGTAATCACATTGTAAGGTATAAAAGTGTCAAATCACTATATTGTACACCTGAAACCAATGTAACCAATGTAAGATTGTACACCAACTATACTTAAGTTAAAAACTAAATTTAATTTAAAAAATATTCAGCCCTGGCTGGTATAGCTCAGTGGATTGAGTGTGGGCTGTGAACCAAAGGGTCACCGGTTTGATTCCCAGTCAGAGGACATGCCTGGATTACAGACCAGGTCCCCAGTGGGGGCCATGTGAAAGGCAGCCACACATTGATGTTTCTCTCCCTGTCTTTCTCCCTCCCTCCCCCGCTCTCTAAAAATAAATAAAAATCTTTAAAAAAATATTCATTCAATTTCTTAACTAGTTATAGGACTATTTAGGCCTCTTGTTTTTTAATTCTTGATTTAGTGGTGGTAAAACATTTTTCTAAAAAATTGCCAGAAACTTGCTGAGAATTTTGCTTGGAAATTTCATTTGACCACATCACTGCATTATTAGGACTTGCAAGTTCTCACAGTAGGGTTTTATTTTAGGTTAATCTTAATTTCACTTTAAATTTTAAAAAACTGACTTAACATGCTTGAAGGGCTCTTTAGAAAGAAGATTGTAATTCAGAGTAATACAAAAGTTCCGTAAGTAAAAATCCACCTGATGTAAAAATTCTTAAGTAAAAATATTCCCAAGAGGAAGAGTCCTGGCACCCTGTCGTGAGGATTCAGAAAGATAAGAATGGGAGTCTGTCCCAATTTTAAACAGGAAGAAGAATCTCCCTGTTATGGGGAAATTTAATGGGGATCACACTCCCCTGTTTTGGTTTTCTTGTAACTCAGCGTGGGTGGTCAGACTCAGGATCTTACATGTGTTAAAGTGATAGAAACATGTACGTGAAGGGAAAGATACAAACCTGTGCAGGCTCCCTGATCTAAGGGATGGTTAATGAAACGTGTAGATGGTTCTGCTTTCTGACTTGGCTTGTCTGTCTCTTGGTTTGTGTTTATAGGTAGAAGAAGTGAAAAGGCACCAGCACTGTTTAGCATTTAGCTCCTCTGGACCCCAGAGCCAGACTTACTACATTTGTTTCGATACATTCACGGAGTATTTAAGGTGGCTTCGACAAGTGTCAAAGGTAAGAAGCACTTACCCAAGAATTCTTCTGTTCGGCTTCTTGTTGGCTAAAGAGTTGCTTTCCTTCTGCTTTACCCAGTTTCCAAGTACAGTTACACACTCAAAACTTTTTTTTTTTCCAGACGCTGCCAGTAGTTAGCAATTTTTAGGCTTTTAAAAGCTCATTTTGGCTGAAAAGTAGCTTTTAAAAATTGAGTTTCATTTGCCAGGTTTTGTGTAAACTTAAAAAATTCAGTGGGCAGACTGGCATCACCATGGTGATGTGGCCGATGAGGAGCATTGAGACTGAGACCTCGAGTCTGGTCCGGGGAGGACAACTGGAAAACCACAGAATACCCAGAGAACTGTCACAAATTTCCCCTCGTCTGCTGTTTTTTCTTGTAAGAGTCTAATCTCATGCCATCTTCAACTTCTGCCTTTTGAGTGGTTTCTTTTTTCATCTAAATAATTTTTACCATTTTGTATAATCCCTTAAAAAACCAAGATCACCATGACCCAGGAAACAGTATACTTCTGTGCGTATGTGTGATGGAAACCAGAATAGCATGATTAATAAGATGAATAAGTGCTGGTACTACAGGTACTGTGTGTGAGAATGTTTCTGTATGACATTTACAGAATTGTGTGTGAAATGGATGGGTTACAGTGCTTTGTGCCTTGGTTTTGGGTGTGCTTGTGAAATGATGAAACCTCTCTAGGGCACAAAAGCATTACCTTGGAATTTGCTCTCATATTTTTTAATTTATAATCCAATTTCTTACCCAAGTCCAATATGATTCAGACTTCAGTATGATGTAATTATTTGTCATTCGAATAGGGAGTACCTTTGTACAACAGTTAACAAAAAATTAGAGGATAATATCCAATGAGTCTTTTTGAAATACTGGTTGTATTTGAATCGTCACGTAAAGACTGTGTTCTCTGATGATGTGCTGCCCTTAGGAACTGTAGTTTCTGCCCCTTTTAGAGAAGACGCCGTGGCCAGAGTGTAGGGTAGGACTTAGAAGAGTCTGCCAACCCAGTAGGCAAATGGAGGTTCTCAATGTACGGGGCAGCACCCCCGCTGGAGAAAATGGGAACGACGGCACGCCTCCTTCGGACTTGCCTGTAGAACTGCTGTGATGTCAGAGGGAGTACGGTGCATCTGTCTTCTTTGTCTCCCCTGCTCCGTGACAGCTTTTCAGTCTTTGTGTTTTCATGACCTTGACAGTTCTGGGGGGAGCGCTGGTCCCATATTTCTTAGAGTGTCCCATATAGAGATGCTTTGATCTTTTAGACTAAATGCAGTGTAGTAGTCAGCAGCTTTGCATTCTTTTTGGAGCAAATCAGAGGCATAAATTCTTAGACAAATATAGGTGAGTGTATAAACAAAAGTATGTGTACATTGTCAGGCTTGCCAGCGGTGGGCTGTTTGGATTCGAATAATAAAAACAAAAAGTTTAATAGGTACTGAGTTCTGTAGTGTTGTGTATTAAGTGTTCACACAAACACTGGGTCACTGTTCAGAAGCCAGCAAGTGTTTATTAGGCACTGGGACACAGCAAAGAACAAGCCCAACCCCTCTCTTGGTGGGTCTTAACCTGGGTCACATGTAGCCACAGTCAGAAATCGTAGCATAACTAGACTGTTTATATTTGCACTTTCACAACTAGGGCGAAAAACAGTTCTTTCTGGAGAGACAGCAGAGAGATGAATGAAGCGCAAGAGGTAGAATATGAAATATGTGTTAACTAGGGTGCGGAAAAGACTGGTTTCTGACTTGTTGCTGGTGATTGTAAATGTCATGTGAGCTGGGCTAATACCCTGTCTTTGCTGGTTGGCTGACATGCCATCACCTTGGTCTAATAGGCTAGTGTACCTACAGCGAGGCTCTCACTCTGACTATGCAGACCTCTCCACAGGAAGGTGGAGGATGGGGGAGAATCGTGAGGCAGGAGAGCGTGATGGTGGCAGGATGGGGGAGAGAAATGTTAGTGTGGGTTTCCCGTTTCGCTGATTATTGTATTGCGTTAGAAAGCGTTGGATGTGTATGTGCTGAAATGCAGTGTAACTACATGCAGAAGATAATTCACACACAGACACACTCAGGGTTGCAGTCGACACTCCACACTTGCAAGTGTGGGTGAGCACTTCCAGGTTGGGGGAGTGCGTTTGTGTTAATGGCCTTAGATTACTAGTGATAACAATAGTTAACTAGTAGTTAACTGGTGTTAACTAGAATGAATTTGAATTAGGACCTTAACCTCTTTTCCCTTCAGAAAGGCTCTGAATATTTGGGAAGCGGAATGGTGTAGGGGTGAAGAGTTTGAGTTTCAGAGTAAGGCAGACATGGGTTCTGCCATTCACTGGTCTGGTGACGGTATCCAGGTTTCTCAGTGTCAAGCTTTTTCATTTAATAAAGATAATAGTAACAGGGCTTGTATGAAATATGCGTATAATGATCATCGTGTGTGTGAGTCGGGTGTGTACTCGAGTGTGACTGCCTAAACCAGTACATACATAATAAAATAACTTCATGACCACCATTACTGCCATCATCACTGATTGGCCAGACAATCTTTTTTTTAAGTACTATGTTTTTATGTTTATTTTAAGCACATAAAGACACAAGCATGCTTAGATTGTCTGAACAAGAGGTCTTCTGCTCTCAACAACCACAGCAGCCTTTTGGGGTGAAGCCATTAAGGATGGCAGACATTGGGAAGAAAGATTTCTTCCTGAAAAGTCAGGAATGGGGGACTAAGAGCTGAGCGTTCTATTAAAAGCAGATTTTAGATGCAGTATCTTTCCTCTCTGCAATCTGAAAAACCAGATACACAAAAATTTTAGTTCCTATGGTTAGTGAATTAAAGGGCAAATGTGCTACAAGGGTTGATTGAAGAGGTTGGATGTTATAAAAGAAATGTGTGAGAGAATGCCGTACTTGGATCTGCAGTCCTGCATAAAATATGGCTATACCCTTCTTTACTTTTTGCATGTTGTGGATGATCCTGTGAGAGTATCTTTTTCTTTAAGCCAGCATCCCGGGAGAGTGGGCTGGGGCTGTTAGGAAGAGGATGAGAACCTCACTCCATGGGGGAGTATGTGCTTATGGGAAATTCGGGGCTGGAAGTCTCACTGGCAGAAGCCACTTCTTCTTCCAGCTTCCCCTTTCCAGTGTCCTCTGCTCTTCCTCGTGTGTAGACACTGGGGAGTTACCATTTTAGTCACACTCAGGGTTCCTGTGGAAGTAGTTTCTTTTTCTTATTGCTAAGAAACAAAACATTCACAGAATGGATTGTCTTTACTTCCTGATATTTAAATGAGAATTCATTCATTTTGATAAAGATCTAAGAGGAAAAACCCAAAAAAGAAAGAAATATCTGAGTTTCTGATTTTTAATGACTACCCCCATTGCAGTCAGGGTAGGAAGACAAAAAGAACCAAATTCTAATGTTTTTAAAATTAAAATGAATTCAATAATTAATTTAAAGGGAATGGTTATTTTGTTTATGCTTGTAGATCTTAGCTACAAGAAAATGTTAGTCTTCTGATTTGTTTCATTTGATTTTGGGAAGTTTTATAAAAGATTATTAATTAGATATTTTCTATCAAGATGGGTTTTTATAAACTTATTATTTTTTAAACTTAATCTTAGGATTTAGTATTGCTTGCCAAAAATATACCCAAGGCAGTCCCTTTAGCGTTTTTATTTAGGGTGAATGTTACTAACAGATAACGTGGAAATAGCGCCTTTGGGAGGATTACCATATTTATTTTAAAGTCATCCCTAAAATATTTGAGCACACCATGCTTTAAAAATTTAGTGAACACCCTGTTATATGCAGTGTCAAAAAGGATTCAGCATAGATTCCAGCATCCAGCATGTTTTCAAAGTGGTTGGAGGGGCAGTAATGTGTGAGGCTGGGGTGGCAGCTGTACATGTTTATGGCCCAGTGTTATAAACCGACACTTCCTAAGGCCAGTTAGCTTGTATCTCTCCTTGAGGATGGATGGCTGACATGCTGACTATTCTCGTGACTGTGGTTATCACCGTGGTTATCTCTCCCTCGTGTGGTCTTTCTTTCAGTTTTAACCGTAGTATTTTATTTAACCTTCATCATATTTTTTTCCCATTACCATTTAGTCCCCTTATGCCCTTCTCCCTCCAGCAATCACTACACTGTTGTTTAGGCCATCTTAAAAAAAAAAAAATATGTCACTGCAATGAACTTTTGGTTAAAATGATATATTGGGTTCACCCTTAAAATGCATAATGTGGGCGAATCAGGGCCACACTTTAAGAAATTATATGATCATTTTTATTTATTTTATTTTTTTCCCTTTTGTAAGTATATTTTATTGATTATGCTATTGCAGTTGTTCCAGTTTTTCCCTCTTTGGCCCCCTTTGCCAATACCCCTGTTCCCTCCAGCAGTCCCCTCCTTAGTTCATGTCCATGGGCCACATGTGTAAGCTCTTTGGCCTCTCCATTTCCTATGCTATTTCTAACATCCCCCTTCCAGTTATGCTTCTTAATTCCTATACCATTCCTCCATTCTCTCCCTTCCTGCTCCCAGCTGATAACTCTCCAAATGATCTCCATACCTATGATTCTGTTCCTGTTCTGGTTGTTTAGTTTAATGTTTTTTTGTTGTGGTGGTGTTTTTTTTGTTTTGTTTTGTTTGTTTTTTAGATTCAGTTGTTGATAGTTGTGAATTTGTTGCCTTTTTAATGTTCATGTTTTTGGTCTTTTTCTGAAATAAATCCCTTTAACATTTCATGTAAAAGTGGCTTGGTGATGATGAACTCTTTTAGCTTTACCTTGTCTGGGAAGCATTTCATCTGCCCTTCCATTCTAAACGATAGCTTTGCTGGATAGAGTAATCTAGGTTGTAGGTCCTTGCCTTTCATGACTTTGAATACTTCTTGCCAGTGCTTTCTTGCCTGTAAGGTTTCTTTTGAGAAATCAGCCAACATTCTTATGGGAACTCCTTTGTAGGTAACTCTCTGCTTTTCTCTTGGTGCTTGTAAGATTCTCTCTTTGTGTTAAACCTTTGGCATTTTAATTATGATGTGTCTTGGTGTGGTCCTCTTTGGGTCCAACTTGTTTGGGATTCTCTCTGCTTCCTGGACTTATATGTCTATTTCCTTCACCAAATTAGGGAAGTTTTCTTTCATTATTTTTTCAAATAACTTTTCAATATATTGTTCTTCCTCTTCTCTTTCTGGCACCCCTATAATTTGGAGGTTGGCACATCTAGAGTTGTCCCAGAGGTTTCTAAGCCTCTTCTCATTTTTCGAATTTTTGTTTCTTCTTTCTGTTCTGGTTGAATGTTGATTTCTTCCTTATGTTCCAAATCATTGATTTGAATCCCGGCTTCCTTCCTTCCCTTCACTGTTGGTTGCCTGTGGATCTTTCTTTATTGCACATAGTGTAACCTTCATTTCTTCCTTCATGTTGTTGCTGTGCTCAGTGAGTTCTCTGTGCTTCCTGACCACCAGTGATTTGAAATCTGCATCTGTTAGGTTTACTATTTTTGTTTCGTTCAGTTCTTTTTCTGGGGTTTTGCTCTGTCCTCTCATTTGGGCCATATTTCTTTGTCCCCTCAATTTGGCAGCCTCCCTGTGTTTGTTTCTGTGTATTAGGTAGAGCTGCTTTCACTCCCTGTCTTAATAGAGTGGCCTATGTAACTGTAAAGGCACCTGTGAATTGTGTGGGGTGGAGCCCTAGGTAATTGCCAAGGTGGGGAAACCTACTTCACTGCTTTGTGGTTCTTTGTGTGGTGGGGGAGGACTCGGGGAGGGGGCAGTGCCGATGCCTCACTTCTGGAGACTTGCCCACCACTCACCCCCTTTCCAGTCACTGCGCCCACTTCCTGTATGTATCTGGCACCCTGCCAAATGCCTCCCTGGTGGTGAAGCCCAGACTGGGTTTGTATATGTTCTAAGTCAGTACGGGCTCTTTAAGTAGAGAAAATCCAATAGTTTCTTCTGCTGCCCCAACCCCCACTGGTGTTTACCCCAGTGGTAACAGGGATTTCTCTTCCCAGTGCTGGAACCCTGGGCTGTGTGGTCTGTCCTGGGGCTCCTGATTTTTACCTACCATATGTGAATGTGGGAACATCCATTCTGCTGCTGCCACTGCCTCTCAGCCCCTTACCACCTCTCAGCCCATCTCCTGGACTCCACCCCTCCTCCCCGCCTGGATAAATGTGGCTTCTTTAAATTCTTAGTTGTTGGACTTCCATGCAGCTCGGGTTTATGATGGTTCTGGGTGTTAATTAGTTTTAAGACCTGGATATAATTCCTTCTGTGGTTGCACGAGGAGGCCAAGCTCGTCTCCTGTACCTCCATCTTGACTGGGAGTCTCAGGGCCACGTTTCAGGCTGAATTAAAGATCACATGAAATGGTGAGTAAATAGCACCTTTTAAATAAGATATATGGTGAGTCACAATTGAACTTTTGGTTTTGCGTGCTTAAAAAGTATTTTATTCAGATATTACTTCAATAATACTTCACTAACCGATTCAGCCACATCCTTCTAGTATAATAAGATTGAGGTCTTTAACATGCTGATGTGTGTCATTAGATGTAGTTGCAGGGAACCCTTTAGGGTTAGTCATCTCCTGCACATATTTTGCCCCTAATTTGAAGTGCAGTTTGGGGAGTATGCTGCTTTTTGTCGGCATGTTTTGCCTCCTGTCTCTTAGGGGCGGTGCTGTAGTTGTTTTTACGTTGGGATTATACTAGCAAAGATGCCTTACTCTCCGTGCTGCTCTGCTGGGGAGTATTGAGAGTAACTGCTTTTGGGGAAAGCCCTCACTTCCCATTTCATACCCATTCTTTTTTTTTAAATTTAATTTAATTTTATTTTAATTGTTCAAGTAGTTTTCTGTCTTTTACTCCCATCCCAGCCCAACCCCCAGCCTCCACCATTCTTTAGATTAAAAAAATCCAAGCCATTTGATCAAGGACAGTCTAGCAAGTCTGTGGTAGAATCTGAAGCAGAGCTGAAGCTCTGAGTGACATGGATCTTACCTTATAAAATGTCACCCTATCCCAAGTAGATTGCTGTTGTACTAAATCTACAGTGAAAAGTTTGGAAATTCAGTATATGAGTTATTCGGGTACAGGAAGACTTCCGGGAAGTAAAGGCAAGCTGAGCCTTGAAGGTCGAATTGGAGTTCACCAGAAAGACAAAGGGGGAAAGGACATGTCAAGGAGATGTCAAGTGTATGCAAAGGCATAACTGTGTAAGATGTAGCAATGTCATATCACAGATGTCTGAGAAGGGTGAGAAACAGAAAAAATTAGAAGCTAGATAAAGTGAAAAGGTGCTGGCCAGTCTGGACTCTTTCCTGCTAGTTCCATTCCTTTTCTTGGGGAAATGTGATTATCAGTCACCAAATACTGTAACCAACTTTCCAATATAGTAATGGGTTTATTACATCAAAATTCACATTATGAAATCTTACCTTACTACAAATGCAAAAAACAGGTTATGAAATTCAAATTCTGCTTTTAATTTAAACTAAAGTTGAAGTATTTTTTTAAGATTTTATTTATTTTTAGAGAGAGGGGGAGGGAGGGAGGGAGGGAGGGAGAACATCAAAGTGTAGTTGCCTCTCTCGCACCCCGAACCGGGGACCTGGCCCAGAGCCCAGGTCACCTGCCCTAACCCAGAATTCAACCGGTGACCCCCTGGCTTGTAGGCTGTCACTGAATCCACTGAGCCACACCAGCCAGGGCTAAAGTTGAAATATTTTGGATTGCACTAAATTTTGTTTTCATAATACATAAAACTGTGATTAATTTAGGTAGTGAAAATATTAAAATGATCTCTTTGCAGTTACAATTATGCATCATTTTATTTCCACATCACCAGTTCCTTCTATTATTTTTTCTGACTGTGGTAACTACAGGTTCTGAAATTCTAGTTAATACAGTCCTAAAGAAGGGGTTTTCCCTTCAGTTCTAAGTCATTTCAGTTTAAAACCATTTAATTTTATTTTCTTCTTTGTTTTTTTAATCCGATAGTATACAAATAAAAAATATACTTAGTTTGCTTACCCTACCATAACAAAAGAAGCATGCTTTTGTGAAACAGTGCCAACTTAAATATTTACCCTTTTTAGCTCATCCCAGATATCCCCATCTTCTCTCCTCCTGTCCCTCACCCCCTCCCCCTTTTCCAGCTCTGTTAGAATCACAGAGGTGTTGCCTCCCTGCCGCCCCTCCCACCCCCCTCAGCGGGGAGAGACAGGAGAGGAAGGGAGGTACTGAGAGGATCCTTACTCCACTCTCTCTTTTCTTTGCGCTGGGCCTCCTCTGAGCTCCACGTCTGGGGTCAGGACTTCAGCCAGTGAAAGAAATGTGTTCTCCATGTGGGTTTTATTTGTAGATTATTATCTTTAATAAAATATATCTTAGGTTTCAAGTGAGGAACTTAAAGCTGTGTTTTAAAGTGACAACATCTTATTTTAAGATTGGGAAGGGCCCTTGTAGGTAGTGGACACAAAGGTAGTCTAACTGGAATAACTTCTGAAATAATTGCCTTAATAATTCTTTGGTTAATTCTTTGAAAGTATTCTTTAGTTTATCCTTGAATCCTCATCATCATCTACATTTAGAGACTTAGAATTTAAGATTTGGAAAGGACCTTGCAGACTCCCAGGCTTCCTTCCCTCCTAAAAGAATGTCTGTACCCAGCCGGATAGCTCAGTTGGTTAGTGCTGCTGTGGGTTTGATCCCAGGTCAGGGCACATAACAAGTTAATTAGTGGATACATGAATGAGTAGAGCCACAGATCGATGTTTCTCTCTCTGTATCTCCACCTTTCTCTCTCGCTCTCTAAAAAAAAAATCAAATTGTTGGTATATTTATTTGTCTTGGATGACCCCTATATTTGTAACCCAGAGTATTGCATTTTCTACATCTACTCTGGAATTAAATTCTTCATTGTTCTACCTACTTGTCTTATTTATGATTTTATAAAGTATGGAATGATGAAATATTTGAAAAAATATACGGAGTCTATATTTAATTTGTTGATCTTGTATGTTAGATTTGAAACTTGGGCATTGAGGTTTTTGTATTTTAGATACAAAACAAGTGGCTTATTTCCAGTGGTAGAGTTCTTTAAGTCTGTATTTATATTATTTATTTTACTATATAGAAAGTTAGCCTTTAAGTTTTTGTGGTTAGCGATGTTCCCCCTTCTCTTGCGCCAAGGAGATGCCGCCTTCGGGGAACGCGGCGTGATGGACCTCAGACAGGCTCAGGTGGCCACTTCTGAAGGGGCTGTTTACACATACTTTGCCAATAAGGAAATGAGGAAGGAACTCTGAGTTCAGATTTGATCTCCACCCAAGGCAAGCTCTATTTTTCTGTTGTTACTGGGAAACACAATGGGGCTGTGTGTGTGGAAGGAGATAACTGCCAGCGTGGCACCGTTAATGGCTCGGGTGGGCCGTCGGTGCCGTCTGCTCTTGGCCTTCAGCGCTCACCGGACAAGTGCTGTAGCGCCGCCTGCGCTGCGTGGCGCCGTGCACGTCTCCACACGCATGCCAGGAATACCCACCCGTCTTGTCAAGTGAGGGGACTGTGGGTGCTGCCAGTGTCACTGAGACTGCTGGGGTTGGTTTTCTGCTCTGGGCTCTCCTAGCACCATTGCACATGGGTTCTGAAGTTGTTTAGGTGTCTGTGTCCTCAAGAGCCCAAGCTTTTGAAGACAAGGAGCGTGTCTCTCCAGTACTAAGTGCAGTGCCTGGTTCTTAAAGGTACATGGTAAATGTATGTTGAAAGAGGCGCCCATCCCGGTCCCTTCCACTGCCCTGGCCGAGAGAGCTCAGGATGCCGAGGGGGAGCTCATATCCAGTGTCTCCGAATTGTGTCGTCTGTGTTGTTTTGTTTGTTTTCTCCTTTTCCAGCCTGTAGGCTCTCCATGTGCATCTATTCTTGGGTCCCTTGACTGGGCTTCAGCTGGCACTTTACAGTCTTAATAAACCTAATCTTCAAATCATAGTCCCCTTCTTCCCCAGATACTTTGCCCCCAAAGGTTCCCGCCTCTCATTTTTGCCCACTAATGAGAGCCTGTGTAGGCCTTCCTGTTGTTGGTCTCTGTGAATTTGCCATTTCATCATCTCTAGTGGTTTAGAATGGTATATAAATTTGTGTATTTTATTTATTGTTGTTTTTCATACCTTTTAAGGCGGAGAAGTGGTAAGATACTAGAATTTCAAGTAGGATTTACTAAGTCCCAAATTGGCAGCTTGATACATTCCTAATAGGACATTATTAATGTATATAATTTTATAGGAATGTTTTCTGTCTCTCTTGTTGAACAGACTTTATAAAACACTAGTTAGTAAAGCATCACGAAATGAGATGTCATTGTGAAAAGGTCTGAGGTCAAGTTAAGGCACTTTTTATCTTTGTGGAAATTTTGTAAAGAATCGACTGCATATTGTGGAGCAGTGAGAGAATTTAAACCTTATTAAAATTGGCAATTTTTGTTCAACATAAAATATTATAAAACTTTCTTGATGAGGATGAGATTGAAAATAAGTTAGAATGCTTAGCTAATAAAAATTAATAAGCTCTCTACTAAATTTATATTTTTCTACCCCTTACCTTCCCAAGGGATTTGGACTGGGCATGGATGGGGTTTGGGGAGAAACAGTGAAAATGAAAACTCGGTCAGCCGAGGTCAAGAATTTTTTACAGAAGTCTAGTCAACTCCCCAGAGACCACCCCTGTAGCCAGGGCATAATTTCCCAAGCCACAGAAGGCCACGCCAGAACAATTAATGACTCATAACACCAGTTTACGACAACCTTTTACTTTATACAAGCAGGATTATTTGTGCTACTTCAGCTGCTTTAACCAAGATTTTCAGAGTGATTTTGCTTAATTTGAACACGCCATACACATAATCAGGGTAAATACTAATTTACTAAAGTACAGTGGGGACAAACAATGACTGTTATTCTGCGCGTTCTGTTGCCTGCGCAGGAGGGGTGTCCACTCGGCGAGCATGAAGAACAGTGGGGGTGACGCAGAGTGCAGCCCTGTTGCGAGGGGAGCTGTTAACGTGGGAAGCAGCGTGGCGGACAGGTTGGAGGCAGGACAGATGTGTCGGTGTGGAAATGCCACTCAGCTAGAGTCAGGGCACAGACGTTTTTCTGACACGCCTGTCCCAGAGTTCGGCGCTGAGTAATGTGCTGAGCCAAGTGGCGTGTTAGAAACGTGTGGGAGCCCTGCAGGTAACCTGAAGAGTTCTCTTTTTGTCTTATTTTTATTTGTGCCCTGCAGTGTTCCTTGGGGGAACTTTTTCATACACGTTCCAAGCTGTTTGGAAAAGAAGACAGGCAACCCGAGCAGGTGGTTGGGATTCACGTTCATTTCAGTGTATCTCCCAGCATATGTATGTTCGTGGGAGGAAAAAAACCCATTGAATTTACTGACTGTAAATCATCAACCTTAAAAAATGTCCAGTTGTTAATTCAGACTACCCCTGACTTCCCCAGGCCGGTCATCCTGAACTCAGCCCCTCTGTGTGTGGTTCAGCAGTGGCCTGTGGGCTGCTTGGTAGTGTGGGTTCTGCCTTTGTCCCTTTGAGCTTCGCCTGTGTGCCTGCTCAGTAGCAGGAGCAGTGGCCTGTGCTGTGGTCTGTTCTTTGGCTCACAGACCGGCACTGAGTCCACTGAGCCACGCCAGCCAGGGATGTGGCCTGTTCTCGTCTTCCAGATTTCTGTCGCTTGCAGCTGTGGCCGTTGGTTTAAGGATCCTCGGTCTGCAGAGCCTCTCCCGAGGTTTAAGGGCGCACGTTTTATTCACAGTGGCTGCGTAGTTGGTCAGGGCGCTACTTACTCCGCTTTCCAGTGGCGAAACTGGCATTATTGCCCAGGTGGGCGGGCCCAGCACGTGATGTGGAGGAGTGGTCCCCATGAGTCTCCCCTCGTCCCCTGAAGTCCATATGTGGTCAGCAGGTGGTCTCCTCTGCTTCTCCCAGGAGGGCTCCTGCCTTCCTCAGTCCCCTGTCTTCCTCAGTTCCCTGTCTTCATTCCCAAGGCTTAAGCTTGTCCTAAGGGTGCCATCTAATTGTCTTTGCTCTGGTCTGAGGGGTTATGTCATTGTTTTATCGTGGAAGTTAGAGGAGCCTCACTTCAAGTCAGAAATGCACTGGGTGCAGGCCCGGACTTGGCGGCCTGGCACTGACAGCACAGGCCCTGGTTCAGACTCGAGTTCTGCTGCTGTTTCCGTGTGACCTTGGGCGCCCTGTGTGACTCAGTTCAGCCTTCCTCTCTGAAGTGAGAAGTCCTTTCCACGCGGAGTTGCTGTGAAGATTAAGTACTGTGTCTAGGGCACTTAAAGGTGTGCCTCTCACAAGTGAAGCAGCCCCTAGATGCTAGCTTTATTGCTGTTATTACCGCCACTTGAAAAAAAAAGCTAGGATAATAAAAGGCTACTTGCTGGGCGGTGTATATGAGTAGCATTCTGATATATTTTTATGGCTTATTCAGGTCTTTCTTATGTTGAAAAGGATCTTAGATTTAATAGGTGCTGTGTAGGTAACCAGCAGGTAGGTTTTGACTAGGAGTCAAGCCAGTCCTCGTGGTAGTGGAGCCCGTGTGCCCCGTCGGGTCAGGCGGAAGCACTTCAGCATCCCCTCTGTTGCAGGGACCGGGCTGGGCAGAGGTGCAGCCAGTGGTGGTTTTGTGGTCAGCCGGCCGGGCCACTGCCCTCTGCCATCCCCGCTTCTTGAACGTCTGCTCACGCTATGGATGTTCCCCGGGCTGCCCCGACTCCCACACACTGCTCTTGCTGGTTGTAGCTTTGTCGGTGTGGTTTCCTCCCCGCTGGAAACAGTGTGCGGTCCAGAACGAGGAACGGAATCAAATGCAACTTGACACTTAGTCATCACTCTTGGTTGTCCATAGAAAGTACTTAGTGTGATGCGTCAGTTGAGTAGAATCTGCCCTCTTCAAAGTCATCTCCACGTGAAAGGATAGGCTGGGTGGGTGGATGGGAGGTGCACCAGGGAGAGGGGGGTGCGAGGGGTGCCTTGGCCATCCTTCCAGCAGGTTCTTCTTGAGGGTCCTAGTGAGTACTGAGTAAAATAGACAGAAATGCTGCCCTTCACAGCTCCCAGTCTGCAGACGGGGGCTCCTCCCAGAGCCTTCCCACACTTCTTCCTCGTTTGCACCCGTGAAGAGCAGTCTTTACAATGAACTAAAAGGCTCTGCGGGATCTGCTGCCCACCCTCAGCCTGACCCTTCAACCTCCTTACAGGTCACTCCCTTTACCTTAGCCTCTCCCTGCCGTTCCTCGTAGCATTTCCCTTTTCTTACTGACCTGTTCTTGCAGTTACATAGTTTTCTTCTGATTACACCCATACCGCAAAGGATATTACAGTTTCCATGTTGCCGCCTCCCCAGTTGTCAGCATATTGACTCGATTCCGTCATAGCGTCTGTTTTTCGTAGTGGAAGTAAACATCGCAGATGAACCCTCATCTCCTCTCCGCTCCCGTCTCCGTTTCCCCCCCCCCCCCCCCCCCCCCCCCCCCCCCCCCCCCCCCCCCCCCCCCCCCCCCCCCCCCCCCCCCCGCCTGTCTAGAGGCCGGCATCCTTAACTTGGCACGTGGCTGACGGACGGTTTACAGCTTTATTGGCCATATAACTGTTCATACAGAATACGTGGAGTTGTGTTAAAATGTTTTCCGTAAGTGGCATACTGTATGTATACCATTCTGCAGCTTGCTTTTTTTACTAATTCAGGTTGATGTGTGTGGATCTAGTTTATCCGTCTTGACTGCAGCCCTGTGTCTCCTGGCTTCAGAACATGCACATCCCAGAGAAGGCTTTGATTGGCCCAGCTTGAGTCCATGCCAGCTCCCCCTGGAGCAGCCTGTGGGGTCGGCAGACGGGGCACTCCGCTGCTCCGGCCTGGGCCATGTGCTCCAGAGGCCGGCGGGCTTTGCTGGCGGCTCTCACTAGCATCACGCGTGTCTGGAGGGTTGTTACAGGGAGGGAGAAGGGGGAAAGGGTTGGGGGCAGATGAAGACGCATGTTTCCACTCAGGTTCCAACCGGAGCTCAGACATCGAGCCCTCTGGGAACCCTCTCCTGGGTCCTCAGGTCACACCCCTTGAATGCGCCACTGGGCACCGTGTCGTAATTGCCCTCTCTTCTCCCGTGAGGTGTGCTCATGGGAGCAGGGACCGTGTCTGTCTTGAACTGCTGTGCCTCAGGGAACCGAAGGTCCGGCACGGCTTTGCACGCTTAACATGCGTTTGTAAATGAAGGGTTTTCCCACGTGCACCTTTGAGTCTCATCCCTAAGGACAGGTCCCACCAGGGGACTCTGCGTGGCTGTGCCCATTTGCACTTGCCTTTTTGGTCCATTTACATTCTAGCTCTTTTCACATCTTTTGGTTTATTTGGATGATCTGGCTTTTGTTGTGGATTTTCTTCTCTTTATTTAATAGTGAAAATTCAAGGAAAGATGAAATTGTTACAATGCAAACTCCGACTTCCTTTGTAAAATCTTTCGAGTTGGGCCCTGCCAGGCACTTTTCACCCCATTATCCCCATAGCAACATGTCACCAGGAGAATGTTTTGTGCAGATTTTTAAAAAAGATTTTATTTATTTATTTTTAGAGAGAATGGAGGAGGAAAGAGAGGGAGGGAATCATCGGTGTGGTTGCCTCTTGCACACCCCCTACCGTTGACCTGGCCCACAACCCAGGCATGTGCCCTGACTGGGAGTCAAACTGGCAGCCCTTTGGTTTGCAGGCTGGCACTCACTCCACTGAGCCACACCGGCCAGGGCTGTTTTGTGCAGATTTAATTTTGAAAACTTTTGTAGCATCAGGAGAATTTGGATTGCAGTGGATGTCAGATGGGAACCATTCTCTTTGGAAGTAGTCATGGTGACAATGTTAATAGTCATCATTGATTTAATGTGTCTTCTGTGCCGGGCATGTAGGTACAGGTGTCATCCTGATGTCTTTTGTGTAAACGAGGACACTGGAGCCTGGGCTCTCTAGGTCTTGTCCGCTCCTGAGTGGGGAGCTGGGGTGTGTTCCACATGCTTACACCAGAGTCACACTCCTAAGGACCGTGTCCTGCTGCCTTCTGTGACTGGGAGAGACAGCTGGGGGTTAGTAGTAGAAAAGGGCATCAAGTCGATCACAGATAAAGCTTTGGTGAAGATCAAGAGCCCAAGGGAGATTCAACCATATGTTAGAACCACATTCCCACGGCCTCTGTCCGCAGAGAAGGTGCTGCCCGTGTGCACGTGGGGCTGCAGCCTTGCACAGTGGCCCGAGCTGGCGTTGCCTGGGTCTGGAGAGGGCATCTGAGACTGGCGGGTTGCCCAGTGCTTTACTGGCCCCAGCAGGCCACACTCGGTCTTTCGCCCTGGGACTCTGGCTATGGGAGGGGTCATTTAACCAGGAAGGCTTGGAATATGTGGATAAACATTTCGACATAAAGTAAATTTTACTTAGAATACCGACAAGAAGCAAAGCACAGTGAATTTTTAAGCATTCACTGAACTTGGTGCAGGGAGACAACCAAGAAGTTTACAGCAGGAAGCAATGGAATCTGATTATATCTACCAGCATTATCAAAGATACGGCCAAGACTGTTGATGGTACTTTTTTTATTCCACTGTTTTAAATCAAAATATACAAGGACTTTCATAGGTTCAGTTCGGTGTCTGTCTCCCAACCCTGTATTTACACTAAAGTCTTTTATTATTTAGCTCTGAATTCTCTTATCCTGGATGTTTTCAGGAATATAACTCCAAGAGTTAGAGGTGGCCACTGATATCACCAAACTTGATAGGATAACCTGTGCTCTTTGGGACTTGTCTTCTATACTAAGTTACTTGAAGTGCCTTCCCTGCCTGGCACTGGTTTCTGCTTTTATAGCAGGTACTCGACTCAGTTCTGTACTAAGTAAATCCTCCATTGGTTTATATTTGGACTAATAATGCTCCGTGCGTGTCTTTGTTCCCAAGTGTGGCTCTCTTATTTCCATCCATACAGAGCCACCCCCGGGGGAGTGAGCAGAATGGTAATGGAGCTGTGTTTCTGTGCCCCCCAGGTTGCGTCGCAGCGTATTAGCTCAGTGGACCTCTCATGCTGCAGCCTGGAGCATCTGCCTGCCAACCTCTTCTACAGCCAAGACCTCACTCATCTCAACCTGAAACAGAACTTCCTGAGGCAAACGCCCAGTCTGCCAACTGCCAGGGGGCTCAGTGAGCTGCAGAGGTGAGCATGCGGCAGTGGGTAACGAGAAAAGGAGTGGTGTCAGCTTCTGGTTGTTTCTGGAATATTCTGACTTAAAAAGCTATAGTGTGTAACTTTCTCTTTCACAGGGCAAGGTCATATGATTTGATTGGTGAAGGCAGTTCTTACTCTGAAATTTTTTCAAGTTTCCTGCCTTTGAAATGAATGATTTATGATATTCATTAAAAGGATGGATTTGTATAAGAAGAACATTTCTCTTCTTTAATTCTTAAGCAATCTACAGATGGGTCTTTGAGAAGTTCCTGATGTTTCGTGTGCTACTTCTGAACTACAGGGGTTTGGGATTATTTCTTTTGAAATTTACGAAAGGTCCGGGTTTTTCCATGAAAAGACATTTCCTTAGAACTTTAAGAACTAAGGTTTAAACACATTAATACAGTCTAGGTCATCCAGGTGGTTCGTGTGTAGATTTCAGGAGTCACATGTTAAATGAATAGGGTCTACTCCTTTGTCACTAGAAAAAAGGGACTTTATTTGTATGTATCTAAAACAGATGTAAGGATTTACCATATTTATTTCCATCTGCTTTTTTGGAACAATGATCAGTTTTGATTCTATGGTAAACGAAGCCTCCGATACATATATATTTGTTGTAACTATATGAGATTAACTGCAGAAGAATCTAAAATAAATAGTGAATTGTTATTTGTTCTAAAATGACCAATAATGATCAGAGATTAAACTATGGTATTTAATCCTTATGATTATGCATTTATGGTTTTTAACGTCCAGGAAGAATAATTCAATAAGTGTTTAGTATATAGTTTATGCAGATAGGAGGAAAAGGGAAGAGTGTTTTAATGGTCTTTTCTGATAATTGTGAACATTCTTTTGAAACTATCCCAAAACTTGACAAGCAGTTAGTTATTAAATGCTAGTTCCAATGTGGAATCTAAAACCCGATTAGTGAACATTTAAAATTGTTTTCCATTAGGATCCATTGGTTTTTCTTGCATTTTGAATGGGTCTTGGCCCAGACGTTATTTTTCTGCATTGTGTCTTGGTCATTTGGAAAATACTGGTTTGTTGGGTAACACGGATATTTCAAATGTTAACACATTTCATTATGCAATTTCAAGAAATCGCAGTTGTTAATATCACCACTTATCTCATCAGAAAAATATTTACGTGTTGGAATATTGTCAAGCTCATGGTAGAAAAAAGTTTTCCAAAATTTTAATTTCAGTTGAAAGCTGGAAGGCTGTCCTTTGGCAACAAACACTGTCAGTTGTTTTTCCTGAATGACCTTCTCCCTTCGTTGTCGAGAAAGTGTCTGCCTAATCCCGTCTAAGCAGCGAGTTTGTCCGTTGTTCTCTGAGTAGAAGTGGTATTCCGTAAACATGGGGACTCGTTCGGCTAGCAGCTGGAAGGACCGTGCGAGTGTCCTCCTTGAACTGACCGTCGTACTTGAGTATGCTTTGTGTGCGCCTCCCATTTTCTCCCCCAGAAAACAGAGACGTGGGCTCGCAGGTCGAGAGGTAACACAAATGACTCTCTTGCATCATCAAGAACACTTTTAAGTGAAACTGGCATTACAAGTATTTAAAAATCCCTTTGCTGCTGTTACCTGCTGGAGAAGAAGGCATTGACGACGGGAATAGTTCGGTGCTACATCGAATTAGTTCCCCGGGCAGGCGGAACTCCAGTAAGGATGTTATGTTCAAGCCCGTCCTTATTGTTCCCTGGAGCTGAGAGTCACGATGGAAGGAAGGAACAGCGACGTTCTGGAACTTAGGTTTTCATATGCCCTCTGCAGTGATGATAATGTTCACTGACACCATGAAAATAAAGTCACTATGATTTTTTGGCCAAAGGGTCACATTATGATCCAGTCCGTTTTCGAGGTTGGAAATCATTTTTGAGATATTTCTGTGTGTTTCACAGCAGTCTAGGCTTCTGCTTCTCAGTTACAGAACATCCAGTACTTTTATTTCATACTGTTGAATCACGGTGTTTTAGAACAGAAAAGGGCATAGAATTCGTTCAAACGACTGCCCTCATTTTAGGTGTGCGTAGAGATGTAGCCAAACTCGGGTTTAGGGTTCTCTTCTGGGAGGCAGCTGGGGGAATGGGCTTAGGAAGTGGTTTAAAGAGGGTTTCAACTAAATCCATAATGCTTTTTTCTTTAAAAAAAATTAGCAGATATGAAAGAAATTAATGGCAAATGACAAAAATAATTAATATTTTAAAAGATGAATAGTTGGTACTTGGATGATCATTACTATTTTCCATATTTTTCTCTTTGTATATTTCATAACAAAAGGAAAAGCAGCCCTGTCCAGTGTGGCTCAGTGGGTTGGGCACCGTCTTGCAAAGTGAAAGGTTGGCAGTTCGATTCCCAGTCAGGGCACATTGCCTAGGTTGCCAGTTCAGTCCCCGATCTAGGCGCATATGAGAAATTGACATTTCTCACATCAATGTGTCCCTCCCTCTCTTTCTCTCTCCCTTCCCTTCTCTCTAAAAATAAATTTTAAAAATCTTTTTTAAAAAAATCAAAATGCTTCCATATTCATGGGGGATGGGGGGAGTGGGGAATATGATGCTTCCGAAGAGCCAGTGTTTGTGGAGTGAGTGAGTGAATTCGCAGGTGGATGGATATTTGTGGCATTGCCTTGTGTGTTCCATTGGAGCCTCCTGCTCGGTCTCCCACATCTGTCAATTCTCCACCTATGAATATCTTTCCCACCATCCTCCTTTCTCCGCTGCTCCCCAGCCCTCAACACACACCCTGTCCACCAGCTGTCGGAGGAAGCACTTCTCTCTTTCAGAGAATCCTGCAAGAGGAGCTTCGGAGAACCAGTGTCTTACTGCCAGTCCCTGCTGCAGGTCACTCTCTCTAGTTTCCTTGCCTACTGTTTTGTGCATTTCTTGCTTTAATTTTGTTCTGTAGTTTTAAAAATTTAAACATTTTCCCCATCAAGCTAATATCCTGTATAGATTTAAAAAAATTATAAGCAAAAAGATGTTATAAGAATAGGTGCATAAAACTCCAGTCCATCTTTACACCCAAGTCCTGCTCCCCAGGCAGCCAACCACCTTTGAGTCTTTGTGCTGTTTTCCTCCGTCTTCTAACACCCTGTGCATGTACTGCTTTGTGATTTTTTCTCATTTTGGGCATTACATGTTGACTTATTGCAATGGAAGATGAGACTTTTAACTCTTCTTACGTATGTCACCCCCCTTCTGCCTACCCCACGTGCACTTCCCTCTGCCCACCCCCTCCTTCTGCTCGCCCCATGCTCTGTGTAGAGGTACCAGTTTTTGGTTAGGTCAGTGTTGAGGGCTGACGATCTTTTGAGCACGGAACTGACATTCTCAGCAAAGGCACTGAAATGCAGTAGTCACTTCTTTCCTCTGTGGCCTCTCTCTCACGCGTGCGCTTCCATTTCGCCCTGGTGTCCTTAGGCTTCCTGACAGGGCTCTCCCGCTGTCCTCGGCACCTTCCTCTGGGGCGCGCCTTCCTCCGGAGCTGGAGCCGGCGCCCGTCCTGCTCTGCGGGCCTCTGCACAGCTGCTGTCCTGGGGTCACCTTTGTCATTTTCCTTGCCTGGACCCCTAATTTTCCTGTGTCTTGTGATTTCTTTTCTTGGTTTACTTCCTCTTGTTAATGGAATGTGTTCTGGGATCTTCCTGAGAAAAGGGATGTGGGAGCAAATTTATTGGACTCATATCTGAAAATAGTTTTCCTCTCACACTCGATTGGAAATTTGGCCGTCTTCTAGATAGGAAAGCGTGTTTCCTCAGAATTTTGAAGCCAGTGCACCATTGTTCTCTGGCTTCTACAATTGTCATTAAAAAGTGCTGTAGGTGACTTGCCCCCCACCCTCTTACCCCCCGAAGATTTCAGGATGTTCTTTTCATGGCACTCCTGATTTTAGCCACTGTGAGGAACACTTGGTCTGGAAAAACTGTCCTTTGGGTCTGGGATACTTTCTCATGATGTGTTTCGGTGATTTCCTCCCCCTTGGTTTTCTCTTTTCTTCCTCTGAATTCCTGCTAGGTGGGACCCCTCGTTTGTCCTCCAATTCTCTGATTTTCCTATCTCTTTGTCTTAATGCCCTCCTTACTCCTCGGTAGGTTTTCTCTACTTTGTCTTAACCTTCCTGAATTTCTGCTGTCTTTCTAGTTTCTAGTTTCTACTTTCTAGTTTCTAGAAAGACATTTGTAGTATTTTTCTAGACTGTCTAGTTTCCATTTGTATGCATTGTCATAGCATTGTCTTCCTTTTTACGTGGGGACATTTTTTTCTCTTTCTGGGGACATTTATTTATTTATGTACTTACTTTCTTCTTGCACTACCTTGGTTCCCCACAACCCCCCCCCCCATCCCCCACTTAGCTTTCTGTTAGAAATTTGAGTTAACTACTTGGTGATCATTTGCTCTGTTCCTGTTTCCTGGTGAGTCACTGAAAGTGAATTGGGCTTCTCCGCCACACAGCCTCATTGTGAGGGCTGTCAAGGGCGAGCCTTGTGGTTTCATTGGGAAACTTCCAAAGACAGTATCTGTGGATCTTTTCCCTAGGGCGTGTCATTTTACTGGAGAGGAATCCTTTGGTCTTCTGCCTGGGCAATGCATGCCAAGATTCAGGGAGCTGAGCAGGGAAGAGAGCTGGAATCTCAAGGCTTAGTGTGTGGCTTTCTGTTTGATCCCCTTGTTTGCAGAACAGGGCTTTCTACAATGCCTGGTGTCTCTGAGCCCGGAATTCTCTGGTTCAGCTTATTCTGGGGAATACACTGTCTTCTTTTGGAACTGGGGAGAGGATACGGGTCTAACACCTTCTTATATAACCTCCTGAAAGTGTTTTTGTAGAAGCATAACAGAAAAGGCACAAATTTGGGTTTACAAAGAGAACGTATCAATTTAACCAGTACCTGTATTGACAAATAGAATATTACTGCAACAAAGGTTCCCATTTCATTTCTGTTGCTTTAAACATGGGGGAGATGAGCCCCGGGGACTTGTTATGTGGGGGCTGAGCATGGGCAAAGTGGCTGTTGAACTGTCCATTGGAAAAACTTTGCTTTACCCACGTTCTCTTTCACCACACACTACTCTGAGACTGCTGTCCCCCACCCCTATTATCCAAGAGCGATTTTCTCGCTAAGTTTTCAGAGCAGTAGGTGTGCAAGTGTATGTGAGCATGCACCAACACACACACACACACACACACACACACACACACACACACACTCTTAATGCTAGGAATTGAAAATCTGTATTTGGAAAACTCATACTTCAAAAAGCATGAATGCAGTTTTTTAGGTTCATGTAGTTAATGTGTAATTTTGAGAACATGCCATTTATCTAATTGCTTATTTTTATTAGCATGTTTAAGGGATTAGTCTCTAAGCTCTTGTATGTTTCACAGGGCAGGGAGCATGCTAGAGAGTTCCCAAAGGTAATTTGTTTTTGTTTTTACCTAAGTCTCAAGGAATGAACATTTAGATTACAGTTTTAGGACGAATATCCAGGGAGACTTTTTATCTTGACCACATATCCTCTCACTTTTTCTTCCTATTGCAAATTCTCGCTTGAAACAAATGAGCTATTTTCACAGAACATTGAAGTTGGTGTTCGCAGCAGGCTGTAAGTCTGGGAAGATGGCGTGCTGATGGGCACGCACAGGTCAGCGGGCTCGGCGGGAAGACATTGGTCCTGGAGCTGCCAGTGTTTGTGTTCCCCTGGTTGGCACTGGGGCTTGTAAGTTAGTTTTCAGAATACAGGAGTGGCAGCATCAGTAACTTCGGGGGGGTTTAGTGAGTTCTTTCCTGATTATGTCACTAGTAATTATAATGCATTATTTATCTCTCTTTTATTAGTGTTTCACTTATGTTAATTATATCTCCATTTAGATTACCCAGATAGTATTAGTACTTTTGCCATGGAGAATTATTTTTAATAAAAGATTCTTTGTCAAGTCAGTGAAGACAACCATTTTTTGCCGGTTTAAATTCAGGGAACGTAACTGTCCTTTCATGTGTCATGTGTCAAATTTATTGTTTATAACATGGTATCAAAGCACTGTGGACATGCACTGAATTATGTCGGTGTTTAAACATGTTGCTGCACTGATGACTTGAACTCTTTTAAATTGATCATCTATGAGTGCATCGTGGGTGGTCATGTTCGCATTCAAGGTTCTGGAGTCCGTAAGGCGAATAGACCAGAGCCCTTTCGTGGTGACGCCCTGCACAGTGTGTGCAAAGAGCCGTGCAGAGGGCTGACTCAGAAGCGGTGTGTTGCTTTGTTCACGGTATTTGGAAAGTTTGCCACTTAAGCTGAAATTAAATGTCTTCATTTTAGTTTACTTATCACTTCTACCTACCACTTTTAGAGATAAGCCTGTATTTTAATAAATAGTTGACAAATTGATGATATTTAAAAAGCACACAAATTACTTAATTCTGTGCATTGGAATGTATAAAATAATTACTATCAGAAATTGGTTTTGTTTCTGTTGTGTTGATGACTGGTGTTTTCATCCCTTAAGACAGGAAGTGAATCTGCCTTCTCTAGCTCCTGCTGTTGGTAAGGGAACTGGTGTCCAGAAACAAAGCCAGCTCAGCTAGAGGGTCCCCAGCAAGCTCTAGGAATGCAGTTATTTTTTTAATAGGAAGATTATTAACTTTAAGTAGAAATTGAAATTTCAAATTACTTGATAAATCATGTGTCTGTAGAATTATTAATGTGCTTTTCCCATAGTAAAAAAAGAAAAGTAAAACATACCACCAACTTTTTTTTACAGTCTCCTCAGGATACTGAATTTTGTGGTTGCTTTGTTATTATTTTCCCATCACAGTTTCAAATTTTATGCAATAGTTTAAAAACAACCAGTTTTCATTACGATATAATGCTATTCCTAGGAATAGCAGCCTTGTCTCAACTTTTAAATATTTGAGACTACATTTAATTTTTGAGTTACATGAATTATACTGAGTTACAGAGTAGATACTGTAAGGAAGGAGTTGATTTCAGCCTGTCACCTTCATTACGTAACTGTTTTCTGTATTTTACTGTGTAGAGGGCAGAAATCAGTCCTTTCTCAGAGGGAGGACCTGTTGCCAGGCCTTGGCAAAAGCACAGGGAACAGAAATGTGCACGGATGGTGGTGGGAATGGTGTTTTCCAACTCTGTTGAGTACACCCCACATCTTTGTAAAAGGCATCGTATTTGTAGCAACTTGTAGAAGGAAGTGAGACTGGTAATTTATTATACTGTATTTCTCTTTGGTTGAAGGTAAAATGAGAAGACAGCATACGTAGATGATTCAGAAGACATTACAGAGGAAAAGATCCATAAGAGAGGGTTTTAGGTTGGAAAGAAGGTGTTAGCTGGGGTATCTGTGGGTCCGCTTGCCGCTCTCCACACGCACTTCACACTCACTGTGCACGGCAGGCGCCGCTCCCGCCTTTACCTGCCGAACCCGCCTCCACCTGGTGGACCCGGCCTGCCCTTCAGAGCACATTGGTAGTGACTTCAGTTTCTTGAATCTTTTGGTTATTTCAATGCCATGTGACCTTTTTCTGTTCTGAATTGTTTAGCTTTCTTGCTTTCTTTGTACTTAATGTACTTAATGAATATTTGTTGAATTGCTGTTTTCTTTCCACCACTAATGATAATCAAAAGAATGTGACCCATTTAGAAGAGAGCATCCAAAAATGCTTTGGACAGTGGAACCATTTCATATATTTAGTATTCGAGGTGACTATTTTAAGGGGACATAGTCCTTTAGAATGATTGCTGATCAATTACTGATGTGTGATGGAGCTCAGAGATCAATTTCAAGGAATTTAGGAGTGGGTGATTGTGTCTTACAGGCTATTGTATAAAATGAGTGTAATGTAACCTAAAGTAAGGTAAAGGTTACCTTTTGACCAAGGAGAGAGTGAATTAAACACTTGGAGGAAAGAAGTGATCTGATCTCTGATTAGATGTGAAATTTGTTTTAGCTGAAAAGAATGAGGGAGATGGGGGGGCGTGGAATTTTCAGATTGGAGGAGAGTGGGAGGGAAGGAATGGGGTTCAGTTGGGTGTGCTGGTGTGTGGGTGTAGCAGAATGAAGGTTAGGAAGAAACAAGTCCTGAGAAACTCGTAGTTATGCATCGCATTTATTAAGTACCTTTCTTCTTAGAAAGCTTGATTTTTTTACATTTTAATCCCCATGGAGTGGAAAACAAATGACCTTATTTCCTACTCTGTTCTCTTGGGGATCTGGCATTCCAGAGCTGCAGAGTTACTTATGTTAATTACTTTTCCTAACCAAAAGTTCACATTTCCAGGTTTTTATAGAAATAGAGATTCTAATCTTTGTTTTTACCAGTAATTCCTGAAAGCCCTCTTTAAATGGAAATAGTGATGCTGCATTAACATACAAATCAGGACTAGCGGGCTGACATAGTTTTGCAGCTCATGTGTGGGGCTTAAACTGTAGTACTTGCAACAATTTCAGCTTCTTTAAAATGCTCTGTCACAGAAACAATTACAAGCAAACGAGAGCAGCCGACTGCTGAAGAACATGTACAAGCCCAGGTGTCGCAGAAGAAACACACGGCACCAGCGCTGCTCCTGGGTGCGAGAGCCCTGGGAAGGGATGCCCCCTGCGGGGTGGGGGCGCTTGCCCCTGTTGAAGGAATTCCATGGACTGGATGCAGTGCCCTTCTTTCAGTTAACCCCTCCCCACACTGGAAGCTCCTTTCTTACACAGCTTTGCTTTCAGATGGAGTTTTGATCCTCTTGGGAAGCTTTCCATTTCGTACAATTTCCATTTTCCTTCCCTGAGCATTTGATCAAAGGAAAGCCTTTACTTGGTGCTCGGGGCAATGAGATTGTGTAGCCTTTGGTCCTCTCCTTGGCGGCTCCTAACCTCGTTTCTGGCAATAATAGCCTATTTTCTTCTTCCCTGTGCAGTGCGTTTGGAAGGGGGTGCGCAGAAAGAGACAAAAGATTTATTTATCGGCCAGACTGGACTGAATTACAGTTCGCCCTGTTGGCTTCTCGGGGTCCTTTAAGCTGTTCTTTAACATTTTTGTTCCTCTTAAATTAGTGGGGAGTGATCTTCAGAAGCTTTGGCTTGGTTCCAGTGAGGTTATTGTATTCTGGCCAGTTCCATTTCTCTGTTTGTTTTAGTTGAGCTCTTGCTGTCCTCTGTAAGCTTTACCTTAACTGCAAGAGTTTAGTGCTGAACCTAGTATTTGTACATGTTTGCTGTCCTGTGCGGTAACCAACTTTTCCCTCTGTGTAGACCTTAGGGGACAGTGATGGGCATAAGCATGCACTGGGAGGGCCAGGGGATGCGTACTTTGTGGTTGTGGACGGCACAGTGTCATCACAACTTGGAACTTGGAACATCATTGCCGATGACTTCTGAAATGACTCTTTGGCCACCAGTGTGGAAAGCAGTGATGCTCCTCTGTCTCCCTTTCTCCTCTGCCGCAGGTCAGACACAGCTAATTCTGCAGCTCCTTCTGGCAATTACATGTGTGACTTCTGAAAATTAAAGGCCCACAAGGGTTTCTGTGCTTCCTAGGAATGCCTGTCATTTTGACGTCACTCGCCATGCTCTCCACAGTAACCGAGCTGTGAGCAGGAGGAGTCCCGTGCCTGTGGTCATTTCCCGGGGCGGGCTAGGACCGTGGTGCTCAAGCTGGCCCGCTCTCTGGCTGACCTCTGAAGGAGGGCACACCCATCCCTCTCTGGTGGTGTCTCTGGGACAGATAATCAGGGAGAGAGCCTGAGGGAAATCTGACTTTCCAAACAGTTCTTAGAATTTCCTCTCAGAACGCACACTTTCACCCCACATAGAGAGGGGTGTGTGCACGTGTGCACAAGCGTGCATGTGTGTGTAGAAAATGCAACCAGGGAAGAGGAGGGGGTGTTTGATTTATGTGATCTACAAATCCGTGCATCCCAGGAAAGATTATTTCACTCCTCATATTCAGAATTTCCACCAGTAAATAGCAGTGTCTTCATCTGGAATTTGAAGTGCTCTGTGATTAGTTTTTAAGCATCCTTTCCAACCACAAGAGTTCTTTGCTTAACAATATAGTTTGGTTACTCTTCCCCAATGGCATGAGTTTCTGCCCTCCAAATCCGTGTCTGACAATATGACTCATGAAATGCTTGTGTCCTAATTACCGGTGGTGTTTCAGAAACAGGGGTACTTGGTTTTCACCCTGGACCTGCCGAGTCAGAACCTCTGGTGGTGAGGCCCAGGGATCTGCATTTTTAACTGCATGCTCAAGTTTGAGAAACAGCCATGCCACCCTCTGCTCTTTGGATGCCTTCTCTTCCGATCCCCATCTGCCTGTTGAACTCTGTTCATATCCCTTAGATAAAAGTAAGTTTTCTCTTCTGGAAGCACTCATGATATTTTTTTCCAGTATGTTCCATCTTCTGTTTTATGTTACAGCAGCTTTGCTCCCAAACTGTTTCAGGGTCTGGGAGGGTGAAAACCGTGCCAGGTTCATCTTCGCATGCTTCACACACCTTTGTGCACGACGAGAAGTCAGAAAATGTTTGGTGAGTGAATGGCTCAGGCCTAGGATCAGACTTTTTATGGTCCTAGCAACGATTGGGTGTTGGGCATTTTCGGTTTAACTAAACGTAGTCTGTTTGTAGTATGAGCTTGAGCCACTTATGGCACATTTTCACCACATCATTCTTCTCCCTGGTGTTAGCTTATTTCACTCTCCCCTTGGATAAACTAGTCTCCTTGATAGTGATGTTGCCCAGCATTCATTTTTATATGCCCTGTATGACTCAACTGGGGTTTTATCCAGGTGTACTGTATGCATCTCCTTTGCTTTGAAAAGAAGTGGAAATAGTGACTTTTCTTCTTCCTTTTACAGAATTCTGCTTTTTTACATTTTTATTCTACTAATGTGGTCGTTAATATTAAACGTCTCTTGAATAGTATTGCAATTAAATTGGGCAACTATGGCAGATCTTTTGGTGAGAAAATGTTAAAAATGGAGTCATGGATGGAGTAAAGAGTCCGTTTTCACAAGAGAGATGTGTTTGACTGTAACGGGATAACACATTTCTTACTTGTCTTTTTGATCATTATGTTGCCAGTTTATTGAGAGTCAGAAAATGACAGGTTTATGGTGGTTATGACTCCTTGTTCTCGTGAATCAGTGCAGGGTCACCGTGGCAGGGTCTAGTGATTGCTGTTTGCACGTCATTGCCATCTTATGATTTGCAGTGGCTTTCTGTATGATGCATTGGGTTGGCCAAGAAGTCTGTCTATTTTTTTCCATAAAATAAGATGCATTTTTTATTTTCACCAGTAACTGTATTGGTTAGGATATTTTGAGTACTTCAGCTGTCTCCTGCATGGTAGAACGTTGATTGTTCTCAATCGATGTCTCGATTTGATCGCTATCAACTTCAGCTGGTCTACCAACCAGGGAGCATCATCCAGTGAAAAATCTCTAGCACAAAACTTCACAAACCACTTTTGATACATTTGATCCGTCTCAGCACTTTCTCCATACAGACACTGCACAAATCTTTTTTTGTGTTTCAGTTGCATTTTTACCTTTCTTGAAATAATCAAACATAATATGCTGAAATAATGTGTATTTCTTCTGCCTTCAGTATTAAAAAGGGTACACCAATTTTGATAATTTTTTTTAAATGAACGCTGATATGACAGGTGTTCCCATACAGTCTAACAAAATTGTTTTGAATGACGTTAAAGGCAAGTAAGTGCTACTAGAGCCATCTTACGGAGAAAAACAAGTGAACTTTTTGGCCAGCCCAATACTTACTTGATTCATGGGAACCTGCCCCTGCACCCCCTTCCCCTCCCCTGAGAGACTGTTGTGTCCAAAGGACTAATTTAGCTTATGGTCTGGCACAAGTAGGGCACCAATAAGTACCTCCTGTTTGAATTACTTTAAATGAACGATAAAGATAAAATTTTCTTTCTGTAGGGAATGCTTTCATTTGCCTTTGCAGCAGTATGTCCATTGTAATTACTGCCAAGACTGAGTGTTCTCTATTTCCTTGATTATTATTTTGGAAAAATTATGTTTATCAGTTGTAACTCTGGTGTACTTATTCTGCTTTTTAACATCTGCAGCATTAAGAAAATTTTGCTCAAATCCTTTTGTGGCTGTAAATTTTCATTTTATTCAAGTAAAATATGCATGTATTTATTTTTGTTTCCTTAGTCATATGAGAAGGTTTTATGCTTATTTTGCTTGTATGGAGAGTCATGTATGGTGGTTAGGCTTAAGACGGGATGGTTTCTGTTTATTTTGGCTCCAGCATTGAGAAACTGGTCATGTGCCACATTAGCATTTGTGTGGGCTGAACCTCCCAGAAGACCCTGGCAGGTGCTCGGTGGGAACAAGACTGGTGGACTGCTCAGGCCTTGGAACAGAACGGCATACATAAGTTCCTGTGGATCTCATTTCAGAAGTCGTAAAGGGACAGTGGGAGAAACTGCTGCACCATGAAACAGAGAAGTCAGCGAGGAGAGTTCAGTCCCAGGGCAGTGCCGTTGGGGTGTGTGGACAGCAGTGAGAGCTGAAAGGAGTTGAGTCATGCTTTCTGAGGCGTAGGTGTTCCCAGCAGTTCTGAAGCAGACCCAGGCATTGAAGTGCTTCTCCTGCCACCGCAACCACGGCTCGTCCAAGGGGAACACAGGGTGAAAGATAGTCTTTTTTTCCCTCTGCATCCATGAGAGTGAGCCTTTTAAGTCTTGTGCAAACTGTTTTGCTTCCTTACGTAACTATTACAGCACATACAGGTTGCCCTATATCATACCTGGACTGGGGCAAAACTATTAAAACATGCTGTGGGACTAAGTTCACAGGCCAGTAAAGTTCACACAAAAGGAAACCAGGATTTGAGGAGTTCGCGGAAGGTAAATCCAGCAAGTCACTGATGTCTCTTTCATTCACTCACTTAACGAGGTTTCTTGGGAGTAAGTGCCTTCCGTACACATTTTTAAAGGTACTTTGATACCAGTCTGAAGATTTGTCTTTCTAAAGATAAAAAGCATTACTCTGTCAAACTAATCATTTTATTAAAGCATTTTACTGGCTCAAAACCACACAGTGGGCTCCTAGAAAGAACAAAAAAACACAGGCACTTGATTTTATAAATTCTCTTGGAAAAAAAGAAAGAGAGAAAAAGTAAATGTAACTTGTTTTTGCCCAAACATTTTTCTTTTTCTCATTTATTTGAACAGCACCAAGCTATCTCTGTTTTCTCTTCTGCCAGTGTTTGAAATTTATTAAAGTGAATAGATTTTATAAAGGATGCTTTATGTAATAAATGGTGTTGGCATGATTAGCTACCAGGAAAAAAAAATGATTGGACTTCTACGTGACATTCCATGTACAGGTCAGTGTCGAGTGAAATAGAGATCCGCACGTGAGAACTAAAACACATAAATACCGGAAGGGAATACGAGAGAACACTTGCACCACTCTGACGCGGAATAAGGGGACCTTTTCAAGCCAGGTGAAAAACGCAGACTCCATAAAGAAAAAGATTGCCAAATTTGAGCAAATAAAAATTAGTTTGTGGCAAAACCCACTTCTAACTGTGGGAAACACACAGCAGCAAGCTTGGGGAGTCACATGGCCCACGTAGCGGAGGAGTTGCGTGTGCCACGGGGTTTGGGGAAGACGAACGTCACTGAGAAGACACACGGAAATGACCCCCGGCCCACCAGCGTTCAGTCCGACGGGCCGCCGTGGAAAGAAAGGGGGCTCAACGGAGTGCTCAGGAAGGTGGGGTGGAAAGAATTTCCTCTCCTGCATTTCTACAGCTTTTTGGTAATTCTAAAGCGTGCATTAAGATTTACATTGTATGTGCTCTCGGATCAGCGGGTTATACTTTTAGAAACACAGGTTCACAATCCCTTATCCCAAACACTTGAGACCATTTGTGTGTCAGGATTCAGAGATTTGTACGTTATTGAAGACGGTATGGTGCCTCTACTGTATGTTTCCTGTAACACCCCTGGCAGGGCTTGGGACAGCACTCCGTAAGCAAACGCGTTCATGTTTCTAAAGAGAAAAAGTGAGTATTTGCATCAGGCCAGGTCAGCTTTTGCCACGGTATGGATCAGTGAAAGATCTTTGAATTTTCGGAGCCTGTTGGGTTTCAGAATTACGAGTCAGGCTTCGAGTACACATAGATTGCAGACGAAGCCATCACTGCCCAGGTGGATGTGCTGAGTTGTTTCTAACAGCAGAAAAACGGGAGTCCTCCCAGTGTCAGCGTGGAAGGGTGGAATAAATGGTGCTACATTTGTGCTCCGTGTATTATGCAGCTGTCAAAAGAGAGAGTTAGATTTTTATGTCCTGACTCAGAAAGATGAGTTGTTGGTATTAAATGAGAAAACAAGTTATAGAAGAAGTGTGTGTGGGTGTGATCCCACTCAAAAAGTAGGGAGGGGGGTTGTCTCTATTTATGCATGTGTATGTTTTAGAAGGAGGAAGAGCTTTGGGCGGATGCATACCATGCTCTTGTCACTGGTTATCTCGGGGAGGGGGGCGGTGGGGGGGCATGGATTTGGAAGGAAGCTGGAGAAACTGTTCACATTTTTTTATATGCTTCTATAGTTTGGCTCATTAGAATGAGGGTGTGATGTTTTGGTAATCAAATAAAAGCAGTCCTCCTTTTCAAAGTTGATATAGCTAGTATCACAGAGCACTGAGGGCCTGGAAACACCCCTCTAGGGTGTGGGCACTCTGAACCCTCAGTAGGGAGCCTGCTCTTCAGAATTAATGGAAAGCAGAGGACTAAGCTAGGCTCACAGCTCCAGCAGGTCCTTCATTCCTTAGCACTGAAGCCTGATGATTTCCACAGTGCATTAGCATGTCCCCTACAAAGAAGGAAAAAAACATGGTTGTTACTATGAAGCAGAAATCCAGTCACCCTGGGAATCTTCTTTTTATTTGACCCACTTGTAGTGAATGAGAACTCCAGAAAATAATATTGATTTTTTTCTCTGACTAATGGAGTAAAACAAGTATGGTTTCCTCTTCATGAGTGTAATGCCTAACACTCATTTTAAGGACACTTGAAATATGTTTTAAGAAGAACTACTTCCATGATACTGTTATTTTGTTTTTGTAGTATGTCCTTAGTTCCTGAAAGGAAAATTACTGAAGACTTAGATGGATCTAAAAGCCGATTAGTATTGTTTCCAAATGATCATCATGCTATGTTTACTTAGTTTCATGTCCTAGATGTATACAGGTATATACAGCCATTCCCTTTAGCTCAAGAGGCAGTAAGAATTTCGCACACCAGTTTTTGAGTGTGGGCAGATGGAGTGGATAAATGCTGAGGAAGGAGGAAAGATTAAGCACTTCTGTGACCCTGATAAAAGCAGCCCACACGGGGAGGTGTGTGCAAATTGGCAGCCTTTGTGCGCTTGTTTATTTTTAAGTTTGATATCACGGAACCTTTGCCTTTTCTCTGCTGCCCTGCAAAACGTGGCTCCTCTTCATTTTCTAAGTAGTTTTTTTTTTTAAAGCCAGAATGAAGTAAGTTTGTAGAGCTGTGGTTGATCTGTTTTAAACACACACACACACACACACACACACACACACACACACGTATTCCCAATAAAGATAGGTAGATCGGGTGCATCAGCATGTTGCATTTTAACCTTTCAATTTAATGTTAGGAGTTAAGCACTCTTCCCTTTCATAGTGTTAAATAATTTGCTCAAGGGAGTAGTTTGGAAAATTATACCTGGAAATTTAGTGACTGAAGGGGAAAATTCCATGTAAAGCTACTGAAGAGTCTAAAATTCACTACCGCGGTACGGTGTACTGCTGTCCAGCGCAAAAGGGAGGCCAGACAAGTGCGGGGCAGCACTGGTGCCGGCTGGCTCTGTCCCCTCGGTGGCACTTCCAAGGTGCCTGCTAGTCCTGCTTTGCTGCTAATTATTTTTGGCTGTGAAATTGGAGAAAGAAAGGAAAAGGTAAAAGCATTAATAGATCAAACCCCTGGATAGTTTAGCACACCTTGTGTCTAGATACAGAATCATGGTCACTATACTTTTGGCTTATAATATAAAGGCAGTAAGAAATGCACACGAAAGAAATGTCATCCATTCGGCAGAGCAGTGGTTCCATCAGCTCTGTGCTGCCGTCTTTGCCTGTCCGCCTGTCTGGCCTACTGTCCCCTCAGAGCCCCCACCTTTTGTGAACAATCATGCACTTGGTGGTATGTCCCTTAGGATACCTACTTGTGAACGTACTCAATTACAGTTCTCTGTCTGTATACATTATCAAGTGTGTTTACTTGATTGTACTTTTCTGTGACACTTGGCATTAAGAGCAGAAGTGGTGCCTTGGAACTTTGGATTTCGTCAGACCTGAGTTCTACAGGTGCACACAGCGCCCAGAGCCGTTTGCTCATACAGTGCTGTGATTCTGTGCCGTGTAAATGCATTTTAGGAGGAGACCACTCTTTGTTAGGCTCTAGCTAAACGTTATCGTGGTTTCTTCTCCCTGCTCGGAGCTCTGTGGCAGAACAAGTGCACATGGGTTATATCTTTTTCCTTAAGGCACATTGCTTGCTCTGGAAGGTGCAGTCGGTGTTCTTGGGCTGCTGGGAGTCTGGCAGCACTGGGCCCTGCCTGATTGGGTGTGAGCATGTGTGTGCACGGTGCTCGAAAAATTCATTGTCCTCCATCACCAGGGATCTGCCACTCGAGTGGGAAAGAGGGGAAAGGAGTACTTTCCAGACACTGCCCTGAGGCCCCTCTTTGACCTGGGACTTGGAATTACTAGTAATCGATACCTGTTTACATTAAACTCTTTAATAAGATGGAATAAAAGAAGAGCAGGCAAGAAAGGCGGAAGATTCAGGTTGTATGTGGTAGTCACACAGTTTCTCTGAGCTTGGTTTTTTAATCCATTTGTTTTCTTGGGATGTGAAAGATGATGATTTCAGAGGCCCCTTTGGGTCTCACGTTCAATAGCCCTGAGACGTGAGGAGGATCCATACCCACTTCACGTAACTCTCTTCAGCCTTAGTGTTGGGTGTGCAGATACCTGTGTCACAGGTGCTTCTTCAAAAACAAGCCGCAGTGTCTTATTCTTTTAGTTTCTAAAGCACCGGAAAGAACTGTCCCTTGTTATTGCTAAACCAACCACTGGAGCTACTGCCATCAACACTGAAATAATTTTCCGTGATCTTAAATTTGGCAATACTCTCATTCTGCTCCGCCTACCTACATTGGACAGCTATGAGGAAATGGCTGTGGCCCAAGTGAATATAACATAACTTCATTTTAAGGATTCAGTTTTAAGGATTAAAAACTAATACTAGTTAAAATAAAACATTTTAAAGTATTTCACCAAATATGCATTTTTTAAAGCTGTCTGGTTTTATTTTAGAATCTGGGTCCGTGCACATTTGATCGGGCTCACCTGTTTGCAGGACAGAGCTGAATGTCTTTTTTTTAGGAGACGTAAGGATTTCTGGTCTTTTCTTCCCTGAGTGTGTTCTCACCTTGCCTTCTCCTCTGCATTCTTCTAGAAGGAAGGTTGAGGGAGGAAAGTCATCCACTCCCCTTTTGCTTCTCTTATCTCGCTCCCAACTCAAACTTGCCTCCAGGTATCTGTTTCATCCACTCTAAGCCCTGAGGGAAGAAGATTCTAGGAAGCCCTTCCCTCTTATCTTTCTCTGAATTGGCAGATGCCTGTCATCTGACTGCTTTCCATATCTTTTAAGAAAAAGTGGGACTTTAGGAGGCTAAGGGTTAGAGTTTCCAAAACAGCTGAGTTTTAATGTGTTCTGATCAAGAACTTGAGTTCTCAAGAAACAGTAATGCTTTGTTTGTTAAACAAGTCTGCTGAACACTGTGTTCTTTTCTGGAAAGAGTTTGGGGGATGGGCCGCACAGGAAGGCATATGAGGGAGGTAGGGAATGTGGTGAGGAGTGAGAGGAATTTAAGATACCACTTTTAAATCAGAATCAGCTCTTAAAATGTATAAGTCTAGGGCAAGGGTATAAATGGAGGCCCCATACCATATATCTGAATATTTAGGTTATAATCAAGCTCACAAACTGTTAAATAAAATGCAATCTCTTCTCCTACCTTGAAAAATACACTTTTTTGATGACTTGTGTGGAGGGGGAACAAACTCTTCTACCTTCAAGGTTCTTACAGCTGGTCTGATCTAACAGAAATGAGAAGAGTAGCAGGAAGAAATAACCAACTTTAATACACACGTGTATGGGGACCCCACGTGCTCGAGAGTTTCGGAGAAAGAAAAATAGGTCCATTCGACATCCTGAGCTAGGGATGAGGTAAGGTGAATGGGGGCTTCCAAGGGTCGACACAGGATGAGAAGGGCAGATGCTTAGTAAGTAAAAGTTCGTCCTGTCCTACTGACAGGTCAAAAGATGTTATTGCTGATACTCTTTTATTATAAGCAAGGCCTCTAACTCAGGTTCTTCCAGGGAGTTAAGGAAGGGGCAGAACAATCTGCATAACTCAGGGGCACATTTCCGGTGACTTGTTCTGACCCCCCCACATCTCCAAGGCATAGATTCAATTTAAAGTCTGCAGAGCCCTTGGGATTCTGCACCGGCTATGGCAGCATGGGGAGAGCTGACCCAATGGCTCGAATCTCTTCTCTTCCCATCTCTAGCTCCGTCCTTCACCCTGATGGGGTGTGGGGTGCAGCTCACACTTCCAAGCTCTGTCCACTCCTAGGGTCTATTACAGCAGGATGGGCTCAGGGAAGGGGCCAGCTCACTCCAGGCCTGAAACCAAATGTGGTGTCATTTGGTTTGGGAGTTCCAGGGTCCTGCTCACTGTTAGTATGCAGAGAATGGTTCTCCAATGGAAATGCAATGGCAGCTGTGTAATTTTACTTTTTCTGGTAGCCACATTCAAAAAAGTGAGAAAAAAACAGGTGAAATTAATTTTAATATCTTATTTAATTCAATATATCAAAATAATCAATTCTAAGAACTTAGAGTTTACATTCTTTTTGTGCTAAGTCTCTGAAATTCAGTGTGTGTTTTATACTTAGAACATCCCAGTTTGTACTGGCCCCACTTCAGGTGAGCAGTAGCCCCCTCATGCAGCACTGGGCAGAGCTGACTTGGGGGAAGGGGCTCAGACTCCTCGTTCTGTAAGGGTGCTGGGCCCCTGGGACTGCAGGCAGCTCTCCTCACTGGAAGGTCTGGTCATGCTTTTGTCCTTGAGTGGCTGCAAAGAATAATTACCTGTCTTTGCATTGAAAGCTGGTGGCCACTTTAAAGTACAAAAGATACATACATAAAACTAATGGAAGATACTGGTAAAGGGTTTGCTTTTTTTTTTCTTTTGCCTCTCCCATTTAAGCTTGTCAACTGCCTTTTACTCATTCAGCCCACTACTACTTTCCTTTGTTCTCAGGAGCCGTGTGGTCCTAGTGAATCTCCTTGCGTAGTGAATACACCTTTTCCCCCTGTTGTTGACAGACACTGTTCTGAAAGGCCGCACTTCCGTTTCCCATCTGGAGGAATTACTGGAAAGTCTTTGTTCTTGTAGACGTGAGAAACGTCCAGACCTGTGGAGGACTTCTGTAAGAGGTTCTGTGAGCCACATTGATGGCAGTGCCGGGAAGAAAGGGCCCGGATGCCCTGGAGAAGAACAGTTTGCAGTTTCCTCTGTGTGTGAGGAGGGAGTGGGGGCGGATGACGTGAAGGTGGGGGAGAGGAAGGTCGGCCTTGGATTACAGGAGAGTTAGCAGTATTATGTGCTCTCTCTCGAGGCTGGCTGGGCTTCCAAGGGGCCTGAAAAATGGGCATGGCGGCGGCGTGCTGACTTAGATGGTCGCCAGCAGTGGGCAGGGCTTGCTGAAGGCAGAGAGAAAGCTTTACTGAAGGAGTTACATTCCTGGGGCAGGAGTACCCACCACCACCTGCCCTGTCAGGAATTGTGATCTGATGACGCCATGAGGTTACCTCCTGTAGAACTCCATCCACACACTGTGTGGTGTTGGGTAATGTCTCGTGTCCGCCCTTCCTTGGGCAAATTTTTTTTAAAGCTCAGTTTAATTGCATGCATATTTTAGCACTGTGACCAGTCCTGCCAAATGGAGAAACATGCCTAGAAAGTAGCACACTCTTTGCAGTTGGACTGTAATAACAGTTTCATCTGTTTCAGGATAGAGTTGCCAGTTTTAGAGAGGAAAAAACAGCACCCAGTTACCCTTGAATTTCAGAAAAACAAATGAAATATTTTTTAAGTGTCATGTACAATATTTGGGATGTACTTATACTAAAAAATTATTTGGTTGTTTATTGGAAATTCAAATTTAACCAGATGTCCTATATTGTATCCAGTAAACCTATTTTAGAGCTCCTTTACCTTCTCAGAAATTGAGGGCCCTAAGCAGCTTTTAAGTAGCAAATCTATTTATATTTACTATATCAGGAATTTAAACTGAGACGTACTTTAATGTAATTAAAAAAATAATGAACCCATTCTTTTTTATTTTTATTTTATTTATTTACGTTTAGAAAGGGGAAGGGAGGCAGATAGAAAGGGAGAGAAACATCACTGTGTGGCTGCCTCTCAAGTGCCCCCTACTGGGGACCTGGCTCGCAACCCAGGCACGTGCCCTGACTGGGAATCGAACCGGCGACACTGTGGTTCCCAGGCCAGCGCTCAATCCACTGAGCCACACCAGCCAGGGCTAAACCCATTCTTATTAACATAAATATATTTATAAAAAGCAGCTATTTTCTAAAACAAAAAATTGGGAGAAGAGTGTCGTGTCATCATTTTGTGTTTTTACAAATTGTTCATGTCTGGTGTATCAGAAAGTAGTTAGGTTTTTGCGTTTGTCTCAGTGTCCAATCAGGTGTGGTGTCGCAACAGCAGGTTGCATCTGGAACTCTCCCTTGGACGCTTCGATGGAAGTGAGGGTGAGAAAGGGCAAATGACATCTTAGTGTGTTACAAAAATAAGTTTGGACTTGGGAATCTCCTATAAAGTTTTTGGGGACCTCTGGGGACCCCCAACAGTACTCTGAGAACCCTTCCCCTAAGGAATAACAGATCTTGTCATTCTCACGAGCGTTGTGTAGATCATAGACAATCAGAATTGAGGATAAGCATTCTTTGTTTTAAGAAGGCCTAATGAATCAAATTGTAAAATATGAAACAAACTTAAAAAATGATTATTCAGGTTTAGCAGTAATTCTTAAGGTTTTCTTTCTTTAAAATACTATTAGGTCTGCACTCTACCCTCTGAGAAAATGGCTATTATGAAAAATCAAGGTAACAGTTTCAACCTGTAAAATAGGCACATAGCAGGTTTCTGTTTAGAATAAACTCGATGTAGCTATTGACAACAAAGCTTAATACTTTTTATTATAGAACTTAATAAATAGATCATGTGACAGTTACTTTAAAATGCTGGTTGGATTGAATTAAATTTATTTTTAGGATTATGTCTCTGTCTAGGCATAGCATGTGCTGCCTAGTGTTAGGCATGGGCAGTTTCTAAAGTAATTATCACAATGCAGTAACTCATCTGAGTCTCATCTCAAAGCAAAAGTACGGAAGTTGGCAGTGGGCCAATTATAGGGGTGCACAGAGAAGTAAAACTTAATGATTATTGGAGAAGTGAGAAAGTGAAAGAGCCGTGAACAAAAATAAAACGGGAGAAAGTGTAGGGCTGGGGTGCGGTGGGCGAGGGGGTAGAGAGAGTTCACAGAGCAGTAACGTGCTTCCCAAGGAAGACGGTGCTCCCTAATGATGCTCCCTAACGGTGCGGTGGGGAGGGGACGGGGAAGGAGAAAGCACACAGGGGAAGGTTTGGAGAGAGCTAGGAGCGGCGGAGACCCGTCCGAGGGGGCGTGGCTGGCAGTCCCACCTGTTCCGTTGGGCCTGAGCAGTGACGACTGGCACTTAAACTTGGGACTACAAGTTTGCCCGCCTTAGAGAGAGTGTGATTTTGTTTCAGTTTCCCATCTGGGTTAGAGAGAAGGGAGCAGAACGGTGTTTGACGTGTCTGGGGTAACCCAGAAATTCAGCAGGTCTGTCTGGTTTCTCCTCCCTCTGTGTTGTCATTCACATGTGTGGGTGAAGGTGGCTGAGGGGCATCCAAAAAATTTACTCGGCAGCTGACACCTCCCCAGATATTCAACTGTAGAGTGATAAGTTTTTTTGTTTTTGTTCTTTTCTCTACAATGTTGGTATTTTAGGTAAAACACTGGCCTTGGAGTACGGAGCTCTGCATTCCAGCTCTGCTGCTTGCTTGGCCTCGGAGGACTCCATTTCTTCCTCAGACGACTCAGAGTTTGGGCTGGGTTCTCTCTAAAGCTGTGCTCAAATCACGTGAACTTACGCATCTATGACATTTGTCTTTTCTTTCCTTTTGTTTTGTTTTATTGTAATAGGTTCACCAAGTTGAAGAGTCTTAACCTTTCCAATAATCATTTAGGGGACTTCCCAATAGCAGTCTGCAATATCCCAACCCTGACTGAGCTGAACGTGTCCTGCAACGCCCTCCGAGCCGTCCCCGCAGCCGTTGGAGTCATGCACAAGTGCGTACTCGAAACCCACCGCGGAGTGTCCCTCGGAACCCGTGGGGGCCGCATCGGGGCCACAGCACATGCGATTAGTGAACTTAGGCCGGTCGTGTGAGCGTTGGCCCCAGGTCAAGGTCTTGTGCAGAGTTCATTTGTTAGCTTTCATGCTTCTAGTGTCTTGTTAAAAATTAGAACATCCCTGTTTAGAACTGAAGATCCCTACCGATGAGTGTGTCTAAACATGGGAGGAGGGGTTACTTGCTCATTCTTTGGGTTATGTTGAATTCTGAGACTTAGAAGTTCATTTTTAAAAACAACAATGGAAGATGGGTATTTGGGCTGACTTCATCTCTGGCATTCACACTACAATTAGCTCACATTGTTCCCATTTATGCCTGTCCCAGTTGGGAAAATTGGTCATAATTTTTGTTTTCAATAAACGATTAAGATGTTTATCTCTGATCTTTTCTCTAGTATATTATTGCCTCAGGCCTGCCCTCATTCGTTTTGCAAAGGAAAGCACTTTTTTTTTCCTTTTTTTTAGTAATATGATCTGTACTTATGGAACTTGTATGTTGGTAATAAAGATGTAAAATGTACACATTCTCTTTATAATTCTTATGTTTTCTTGAATAGCTTACAGACGTTTCTGTTGGATGGAAACTTTCTGCAGACCCTTCCTGCCGAGTTGGAGAACATGCATCAGCTTAGTTACCTTGGTCTTTCTTTCAATGAATTCACTGACATCCCAGAGGTGCTGGAGAAGCTGACTGCTGTGGACAAACTCTGTATGTCTGGGAACGGTGTGGAGGCCCTGAGGCTGCGGGCTTTGCGAAGAATGCCTCACATTAAACACGTGGATCTAAGGTGACCATCTCACAGAGGCGTATCCCGTGGGAGTGGCTGGCTTATATTTGGGGTTCAGATGGTAGCCCTTTCGGTGACACTCTCCTACCAAGGAGAACGGGCTGGATAGTTGCAGTGAGGCCCCATTTTTCTACTTCTGCCCAGAGGAAAGAAGGGTGATTAGTGGTGGAGTTTGTTCATACCTGACATTTGCTTTTAAAGATTTCTCATTAATGAATGACCAGGTGTATTGAAGATTTTGCTTTGTTTTGTAGGCTTGGACCCAGTTTTAATTTGTATGAATAGATGGAGGCTGTGGGGGGAGTTATTTATGAAAATGAAACCATATCACTAAGAGCAAAGTGGATCTGTTCCTCTTAGTCCCTCTTTTCTGTGACTTGAGGCAGTTAACATCATTGAGCATATCTCCTTTCTTAAATTTCTTTTCCTTCCTTGGCTTCTCTAACTCAATATAATATGTCCATTAAATTAGATTTCTTTATTTATATAACTTATTTTTGTAAGTTATCTCTCTCTCCATCCAGGTGGTTCTGCCTCGTTTACTGGTCTTTACAGAAATATAGAACTCAGAATCTCTTGTTTGGCCCAAATTTGGCTAGAACTTCCACTCTCACCCTTTGCCAGAGCAGGGAACCTACAGTTTGAATCCCAATCACACTAAACTCCAACTGGAAACCATTAACACAATCCTTGCTACATCAAAGATGTCCAGTAATCATCTCTTAGTATGTAAGGTTCAGTTCTGGTTTCCAGTGCAGAAAGGACCAGTATACAAGGAGAAAGCTCTTTGAAATTTCTCTATTTTAAGGAAAAATGAAAGCCTACCATGGGATTGAATTACTGCAAAAACAATTGTGGGCCTTAGGTTTTATTACTGACTTGCCCAGATCAATACTTTTTCATCCAAACTGGCTTCCCCACTAGCTCGGGGTCTATGACCACGTAATAGCCCTGTTCAGTCTTGGGTGAGGTGTTTAATGTCTCTTTGCAACTGTGTCCTCTCTAAATTGCAGCTGATAGAACCTAATTCATGGAGCTTTGGGAAGAGTTGAGTTACAACTTCACCCTCCCAGCAAGAGTGATCGTATTACTACTGTTACCGGATTGGGGCTGCTGTGCCACTCACGGGGCCTGTCATTCTTGGCCCCTGACACCTTTCCGTCCGCCAGAGGTGCTTCTGTCCTTGCTCTACCGCCAGGGCTCTCTCTGGCCGCAACCCAGCCCCTCACCCAGACCCGTCCGGGTGTGCCCTTGCGAAGCAGCACCATCTTCTGTTGCCTTTGCTCCTCCGTTCATGTGCTCTGGCCCAGGAAACCCAGTCCTTCCCGTCTCGCACGCTGCTAAGTTAGTTCCTCGGACCAAAGGGATCGAGCCTGTCGCTCCTGGGAAAGTGGTAGCAAATTTGCAGGCCAGAATTCTTCGTTCGGGGAATGCGAGGGCCATAATTTACGTGGCTTTGAGAACTTTCAGAATTGACAAGTGAGAGAACTGAACACTTTGTCTTAACTTTCTTTCTAAATTGTTAATGTTACTTGCCTCTGAGTCACCTGGATTTTTAAAAAAACTTCCTATTCAAGATTTTAAGATCTTTTTTATGCAGCCACCTAGCAGTATAACGGTGGTCCTGCTGACTTCATGTAAGAAGCATGAGAGAATTTCTGAGTTATTTATTTGGTTGGTACATATAATAAAATATCATTTTTCTTGATCTGAGCTACCTTACCAATAAGATCAATTTGATATGTCTAGAAGTAACTGTTCTTATTGAGAGCTTTATAAATTCTTCGGACTTCTAGTTTTAATTAGGTCTTTTTAGATTAGATCAGTTACAGGATATTTAAATGCCAGAATATTCTTTGGGCACTCTGTAAATGTTGAGTGATCTTGAATAGATAACTGCTTCCCATTAGGCCACTTATCTGAGGAGAGAAAATTGGTCAGATTAGCTTATAATTCTGCCTTAATACGAATAAATTAAAAGAAGTTTCACTTAGTTTCTATATGCAAAAGGCAAAATGTATTGATTCATTTTTTTATTCCTTCAGATAGAAATGTTACATCAGATTAAAAGTGATCACTTTTCTTTAAATCTTTTTAAAATTCTTTTACTTATTGATTTGAAAGAGAGAAAGAGGAAGGGGGAGAAAGAGAAACATCAAATTGTTATTCCACTTATTTATGTATTCCTTGGTTGATTTTCTATGTACCCTGACCAGGGATCGAACCTGCAACCTTGGAGAATTGGGACAACACTCTAGCCAACTGAGCTAGCTGGCTGGGACCTTAATCTTGGTCTTTTTCTTGTGCTGCTGTTCTTTGAGTCTGATGTTATTTCTCCTATGGCATCATTAATAATTCCTCCGTCTTGTCTCTGTTCAAAATGCGGGTGTGACCCACGTCTCCTCGATCATTTCTCGTTCTGTTTTCTGTCTCATGGTGGCCTGTTCTTGGGGCTCCGTCCCTCACCTTTCCTCTCCTTGTTGATTATTTCCCTAACTCTTATTTCTCCTCTTGGAGCTAATTCTACTTCAACTGCAAACTGAGTAATTTCACCTTGGTTTTCCCTACGGCCACACTTAACCAAGTATGTGTTCAGTTTCTCTTATCATTCAGCCAGCGCTTCCCCCGGGCTCTGTTTGCTGACAGCAGACCCCTTCGCTGGTGATCCAGACACAGAACTTCGACCCTGTTTCTCGTTCACAGCCAGATGCTATCAGCTCTCCTTTCACGGTAGTTTCTCCCCTGGCCCCTTCCTTCTCTTCCTCACTGCTGCTCTTGTCTCCTAGCGGAGCCGTCTGATGCCATCATGCCGCCTCCCCAGCAAGCGCAGTCTTGCTCAGAGCCTTCTGTTCTCCAGCCAGGCCATTCAGGCTCTCCTGTCTGGTCTCCGCTCAGTGGGCTGCGAGTTCCCTAATGAGGAGGCTCTTGTTTGGAGCTGCTCCAAGTGCGGTCCTCCATCCCGTGCAGGCAAGCCGACTCTTCGCCACTTTTCCACGGCAAGATATGCATAGAATTTGAGACTTAATATTTTAGGAACAGTGATTCAACATTGCCACACTCTCCAAGTAGGTTCATGAAAGTAGAAATCTCGCTGTACAGGGACCTGCGTGGCGAGCCACTTGTGGTGTGACCCGTGTTATGTGCAGTGGGACTGCACGCCAGTCTGTGACACCAGAAGTTTAGAAAGTGGGTCCTTCCCCATAGATGACCTGGGAAGCACTGCTGGTTTTGATCCTTGACCCCCAGTGTTAGGTGTAGTACTTGATAAGTGTTGGTTGACCAGCCCTCGGGGAGCCATGCTCTCCTCTCAGACACCCTGCCCTGGTCGTGCACGTGCTCATGTGTGCCTTCCCCTTCGGTCCAGCGGCCGTCCGGCTGCTTCCCCGCGGCGGGTTTCTTCTCCCGCACACGTGCTTCCAGTTCTGCCTGCCCTGGACTCAGCCGAGACGTGTCCTCTCCCATCACATCTTCTTTAACCGGTTTCTGTATTTCATCCAGCTTTTATATGGCACTCATCACTTACTTGTAGTCTGTATACTTTATGTATGAAAGCACCTGTGATTTTTCCTCACGAAATTTCAAAATCTACAGAAAAACACCTCATTTTATTAATTTCTGACCAGGTCAAAGCCGTCGGGCATTGTCACCATTATCACCGTAGCCTTTCACTGTTGCAGAGTAATGCTCAGTGAGTATTTATGAAAATGACAAAATGGCTGTGTTAATTGAGGGGGGATCATTGGAAGGAAACTTGAACCATATTTTGTGTCTTTAAAAGTTCATCCTAAATAGTTGTATTGTGTGAGCCCAAAAAGTTTTGATATTTGAATCCTGGTAAGACTTGGCAACTTAAAACAAATAGTGGAAATATTAACTTCCTTTTCAGTGTAGGTTTGTTTGGTCTCAGTAAACCAACCCTCGAATTATTTTAGTGTTAATACGATAAAGTTGTGGGGTAGCAGTTCCAAATGAAGATGAAAATGCCACATGAAGTGTAGAATAGGGAGGCATGAGGCATGTTTTCAATTCTTGCGCAGTCTTTTATATCCAAAATGAGATTGGATTTTTCTTTCTATTGTGCATACATTTTCTAGAATCAAGCGAGCATTTGGAAATAGTCAGATAGCTGGGTTGAGGCCAGTTTTTTAATCTTACAACCTGTAATAAAAGAGAAAAGGAGCCAAAAGATCCTCTTGGGGACATTTGGAGAGGCCATGTGCCATACTTGCGGGTTGACGGGAACCAGCCCTTTGTTGTCACTCATCCTGGTGTGTTAATGGCTTTCTGCTGTTGCTATTAATAATTCAGTTACCATCATTTTATTTTAGTTTTGAAAGGTCAGAAATACGTAACAACGTTTGGCTTTTTTCTAAGCTCCAGCTTTCCTATTAATGTCCTTATAACCCACATGCGTGGTCTCGGCGTTCCGTTGGGTTTGTAATGAGTAGAGTGTTCTCGTTTGTAAAGAAGTTGGGCGTGGCCTAGCGAACTGGGAGTTGAGATTTTCATTTATTTTTCTCCCCTTGGAAGCTAACTGTGTCTTTGTTGTATTGGTTGCTAGTCCCTATTGCTACTTACTTACCTCCTTGGCAGCCCCTCCACAGCAACGCCAGCCTTGTGGCCACCTAGTTCTCATGCCAAAGTTCCGCCAGTTTTTCCCTCTGCCCCGCTCTATCCTAGACTTGTTGCTGCCCATCGTCATCCTTCATTTTATCATTTCTCAGTGCGTCCTAGATGCCAGATTTTAGCATTTTCTGCACGTTGCTCTTTCCAGCGATATTTTAAAGATAGAGGTAAACAGTTCTGGGTGCTGAGCCTGTCGAAAATCCAGACACTTGCATTCCTACCTCTGGTGCATATGTGGCTACCATTTGCTATGTTTCTTTCCAAGTTCACCATTTAATTCTGTCTTTCATGGCCGCACATCTGCCTGCCTACTTACCCTCTCTCCTTCCATAAATAGTCAACACAGTCATAATGTGCTTCTTGTATTCTTTCGACCATGTTCCTGGAAAGTAGATGTGTAAGTGGATTTTCTCTCTCTTCAGATGAACTAAGGTAGAATCAGTACACACGCTTCTCCTCCAGGCTGAGGGGTCGTAGCTCAAGATAGCCAGAGACTCTGACCTGTTACGGAAGGCCAGACGCTGAGACCGAAGACGCCGCACGGGACTGGAGCGCAGAGAGACTTGAGTCCCGTCTCCGTGTCTCACCGTGTGAGGGTGCAGCTGTTTATTTAGTTAATTGTAGCCTCTTTCTGTGTCCTTTTTCTCTCAAGACTGAACAAAATTAGGAAGTTAATAGCAGACGAAGTGGACTTTCTCCAGCACGTCACTCAGCTTGATCTGCGCGACAATAAGCTTGGTGATCTGGATGCCATGATTTTCAACAACATTGAAGTTTTACACTGTGAAAGGAATCAGCTGGTGACACTGAGCATCTGTGGCTATTTCCTGAAAGCACTCTACGCCTCCTCCAATGGTATGTGACAGAGACCACGCCAGGGCCGCTCGGCTGGCTCCGCGAGGCCGTGCAGTGCCATCGTCTCCGCCGGGCTTTGACAGTTCTTTCCTCGTTTGGGAAAATGGGTCACATTCTGCTAAGATAAAAATCGTAAAAGAAGAGTTCTGGTTTGCTACTCAAAGGAACCAAAAAGGGGGGTTTTATAGTTCCTACCTCGTTTTTCTCATATTGTGATTACTTAGATAAGTTACTCCCACTTTTGATTTGGAGCTTCTGCTTGAAAGGGGAGTATGGGAAGGGCGCCCTGTTTCTTGGGCTGCCTTGTTAATGACAGTAAATCTGGAGCCTCAATCGGATCCTGCAGAGCGAAAGTGAGAGGATCCACCTTGGGTCCCATTCAGGGTCTCCAGTTTCCTGCTCCACTGACGGAGGCTCCACCTTCAGAGAAACCTCACCCACAGACCCACGGGGACGCCACAGGGCAAGAATCGTGCTCATTTGTCAAGCTCTCTGTCTTAGAACTTGGAAATCGGGGCCATTCTGATACGGGCATGTTTGCTACTGTGAAGGCGGAGCCCCTGCCAGCATGAGTGGAAAGTGTTCCCAAGTTAAACAGATGTTAAACAGGCAGCTGTTTTATGCGTAGTGCGGTGTCTGAGTTCTGAAGGGTAAGGGATTTCTAAAAAACGAGTTTACTGCCATCTCCCTGGAGAAATAAGCCAAAGCTTAAATACCCTTAGGTCCCTGAAGGATCACAGGTTTGGACAGCCATGGGCTGGCACAACGTGGGTACTAGAAAAGAAAGACTCAGAATGCGGTTTGCTTGGCAGGTGGAGGAAGACAGGGATTCTGAACTTTAGGTGCTTGCTGGGGTGGGGGGGATAGTAAGAAGTAACTGTGGGATGCATGGTTTGGAGTCCTGGTGAGGCTTTGAGGAGGCGTGTGACAGACGTGATGCTAAAAGCCTGTTCACATGACAGTAGTGTGCAGAGTGCATTCGTGGGAGAAGAGTGGGGCCATGGGGCCACCCCACTCCCCGCCAAATCCAGGTCATTGTAATGGTCTTCATGGAAGCTGGTACTTTGCTGTCAGGAGTACAGGTGTTGACTTGAGACTCCGAGGTGACCCCGAAACCATGGAGGTGAGGTAACTGGAAAAGAGAACGTAGCAAAAGCAGACCCACAAACCCTCCTGGGTGGCTGGTGCCGGAGCCAGCAACCAGGTGGGACCTGACCCGTGATTAGAAACTGCTCTGTCCCAGAGACAGAGCCCTAGGGGGACCGTGCGTCCTATTTTATCCGGTTTTGAGGAAGCGTTCTCAGATTTGAGTGGTCATTCCGACCCTCGGGAGTGCCGTTTCAGTAGAGTGAAAAAGGCGAAAGCCAGGTTGCATCTGGTTTTATCGGAAGGAACACTGAATGTTTTAAAGAAAACAGAATTTATATAGTTCATCTTCCAGATAAAACTGAGCATGCCTAACAAGGGGAGAGCCACAATAAGTGGATGGGAAAGAGGTAGGAAAGTAGAACAAGTGATTTATTTTCAACTCGGAGTAAGATCTTGTGATTGACTTAGAAGTTGTGTCCTTTCCTGGAGTTTCAGAGCAGAACAGATGGATGTATTGTACTTCCCGACCTAAACAAGCAGCGGGGAGTGCAGCCCAGTAATGATATTCTACACACAGAGAGTCCTGTGTCTCTTGAATGGTAACGCTTTTGTGGTTTTTTTCCGCCTTCTAGAACTTGTTCAACTTGATGTTTACCCAGTTCCGAATTACCTGTCCTACGTGGACGTTTCCAGGTAAGAAGCCAGGTCCTAGGCTGCTCTACCATCTGCTTGAAAATTATTTAGATAACTCTGTCTGAGCCTAGGCATAAAGAACTTTTTCTATACTTTGAAGTATATAAATTCAATACTTTTAACTCACCCTCTGAAAATGTGCGTGAGGATCTGTCATTAAAACAGATCCTGCGCTTGTGTACTGTAGTTCAGACAGAAGAATCCAGGTGTGTGTTGGTGTGGACACCGGTTTGAACACCAGGCTTGAGTTTGGAAGATTAGTGGGTTGGGGGTCATGTGGCTGGAAGTTTCCGTAGTTCTTTAATTATGTTAACCACATTGTCGTGTCTTCCACTGAAATGGTGTGGATTAACAAATATTGTGTTGTATTTCTTTGATTTTCCCTCTTCCTCTTTGTCATTTTATACGTATATCTCCTAGCTAAGAACCCTGGGAAAGTAGCCACCAAGCTTACCGAAGTTAAGCTTGGTAAGGATTTCCATCCAGCCTGCTTGCCTTTCTCAGCTCTTTCGTGAATAGCTGGCCGTCTCCTCTTTCATACGGACTCACTGCTGTAGTGTGTCCGAGTCGTGCCAGTTTCCAAACATATTATGGTAGACTTTTTCCTGAAGACATAAAGCATGTATTTGCACAAATTAAACTTTAATAATCTTAACATACTAACACTGAAAAATCAATGTACTTTTAATGTACTTCCAAATGAAATACCCCCAATTTTCTGAACAGCTACAGGACTTGGGAGGACGTGGTCCCCTCAAAGCACCACTGTTAACGCATCTCAGTGTGCGAATCAGATGTGTTAATGATATTCTCAGTCATAACTGTGCAAGAATGTTGGAATTTAGCTATTGTGGGAATTACTACAATTACAGTTTCGTTAGAAATTTATCACTGTAAAACCCTTCATGAGCAGTGCTTCACACGCTTCCTGCAGAACTCATGTCGGACGATGTTTTTAATGTGCTCGGGTCAGATATTACCTGATGGAGTTGTTTATTTGTTCTCCTGTTGGCCTTGGTGGCTGTCTTCGGTTTCTAAAGTGAGAACAGTGCTGGAGCATTGGCCACGGAGTGAATTCACTGTCCCTTTATTTGCCGCCTGTAATGGGCTGGTGGCTCCGTCCTGTGTTTAGGAGGCCCTGCTAGTGCTCAGGTTCAGAGTCCCGCGCTCACAAGAGTGTTACTGCAGCACTGAGGCTGCTTACAGTGAGAGGTGCTTTCACCCCGTCTCACCGAGATGTGTCAGGGCTCGCTACTCCAAAATGAAATCAGTAAGCATATCAGTCTTCAGGGTCCCAAAGCCAGAACTGTATGTGCCTATGTGGACACTAAGCAGAAAGTTGTGTATTGTTTTTTAATTGAAAAGTCAATATGATAGCAAAGAACATGAATTTTAAATCACATATAATGCTACCACCCTACTATTACAACTATTTTCACTTTTGCTCTAATATAATTCTCGTCCCAAGCATTATATTTCTATAGAATTGTTCATCTGTTTTTAAAGAATTATAGCCATAACATATTACATACCATTTTAGATTCTTTGTGCCTGGTCATTTTATATCTTTAAAAGGAAGATAAGAGGCTAAACACCTATGATTAGGGAGACATTCAAATGTGGTAGATTTGTGTAAGAAGGGGTCAATTCATGTAATAATTAGAGTCACAATTAGTTTAGTTCAGTTGTTTCTGGTAATTACAGTTACCACCTCACGCCTCCGTAAATGTTTTCAGATAATGAATCTGAGTCGCAAGGGCCAGTGTGCCTTTGCTCTGCCGCCATTTTCCCCACTTCTCTGTGGCTGTGCTTGCATGGTGGCCACTGGAGCTGAGAATTATTTCTGTCTTAAGAGTAAAAATGCAAACTGGAAAGTAAGGTTATTTTATGCCATTTGACTCTTTGACTTAACTGGAGGTGTATGCTTGGTTGTTTGTTTCCAATGTAAGACCTCCTTTCCCTAAACGTGCATGGGTTTATAGACTTTTTAGGATGGCAGTTCTGGGAGCCAGACTTAAAAACAAAAAAAGACTGTAGAGACGACATAACTCTGTCCTTTCCCACCTTTTCTTTACTTCTTATTCCTTATCAAAATCTTACTTCTATGTTAAAGTGAATGCACGTATGCTTTTTATTTATATTCACTGTATTTTGAGATTTCATTGAAGTTTTATTTATTCCATGTAATTATTTTGAGTTTCAAACTATATTTTAGGCCACATTCCAATCAAAGAAAAAATTGTATATTCTTACATTTAGGAACCGCTTGGAAAATGTGCCTGAGTGGTTATGTGACAGCCGAAAGCTAGAAGTTTTGGATATTGGCCATAATCAGATATGTGAACTTCCTGCACGGTGAGTATTACAGATCAAGGTAGAGAACCTCAGGTTCGATAAGCAGTTGTAAAAATTGATGATTCAATGTCGAGCTTGTTATTAGGAACCCCTAAAAGTGTTACGTGTGTGTGTGTGTGTTTTTCCTTTTTATTGAATTTATTGGGGTGACAGTGGATAACAAAATTGTACAGTTTTGGGTGCACAATTCCACAGCACATCATCTGTACACTGTGTTATGTGTTCACCACCCCAAGTCAGGTCTCCTTCCATCACCATTTATCCCCACAGTGTCATCCTCCACCTCTCCCAAAAAAGCTTTTTTAGCCCCGGCTCATTTGGTTGGAGTGTTGTCCCATGACCAGAGGGTTGTACACAACGTCCCCGGTCCAGGAATGTGTGATCCCCAGTCTGGGCGGGTTTCTCTCCTTCTCTCTAGAAAGCAATGGGAGAATGTCCTCGGGTGAGGATGAAATAACATAAATAACTTTTTTAAGAGTTTTTTTAACCTAATATTTAGTATCTTTCCCTTGTGCAGTGTCTTCAAGTTATAGACTTTCCTTACGCAGTGAAGTGATAGCAGGCTTTGACCCTCACTTTTCAGGCTCACGGAGTGGGTGGTTCCTGGTGGAAATTTTTAAGTAAGCCAAAAGAAATGTTCAGAGACTCAGGAAACAGTGTGATCGGTTTGTCTCTGTAATCTTAATTCTTTCCAAATCCTCCCCTTTGCCCATTAACTTGACATGTCTGTCTTAACCACAAATGATACTTGGTTTTCCTTGAGCATAACTTTGGGGGGGCAGGAGATTATTAGATCATTAAACCTAGAAAGAGCAAACTGGATTCTTCTTTTATTTCGTAATTTTTACTTTAATGCCGAGATTTCTAAATCACTCATATGATGACGTCTAACATCCACAGATACAGACATCTTCACGTTGATTGTGACACAAAGTGTGTTTGGACTATTAGTGACCAGCCCTGAAGTCCATGACCAGAAGAGTGGTCCGTCCTTGCGCCGGCCCACGGGACTTACTGTGATGATTGGAAGGTTCCGTGCCTGTGCTGTCCAGGGTGGTCCACTGGCCATGTGTGACTTTTGAGCACTCGAAATGTGGCTACTGTGACTAAGGAACTAAATTTTAACTTTTATTTAATCTTCATTAATTTAAATTTAAATAGCCATTTGTGACTGTTGGCTGCCATGACTGGGGTCTAGCTGTTCGCACCGTTCGCAGCCAGTCATTGGGCAAAGGAAGCCAGTTGTTTCTGACTGTGCTTATACTCAAAATACCAATAGAAATACTGTAGAAATATGTCACTATTTTGGAGTTAAGTTTTACTTTAGGTGCATGATCTTTAAAGGCATACAACCGATATTCCTCTGTTCTCCCGTAAAGAACAAAGGTCATGAACTGTACATAAACTCCAGCAGCCTAATACATGTGCTGGAGTTCAGCTGTTTGATATGGTAGCTGCCGGCCGTTAGCCACGGATCTGTTGAGCAGTTGAAATGTGGTTAGTCCTAACTGAGAAGTGCTGAAGTCGAAAATAACACTGGATGCAAAATAGCTGAGTAATGTTGTATGTTAATTACATGTTAAAGTAATATTTGGGGTATATTGGGTCAAATAAAAAGTACTGTAAGAATTAATTTACCTTTTTCTTTTCAATTTTAATTTTAAATTACATATGTGGCCCACATTAGATTCCTGTTGGCTGGCACTGTCGGAATGTGGTTCTTACAAAGAAAGTCTGGGTTTACATTTTCAGTCTGTAGAAAGCTCAGCTCATTTGACTTTCTCAACCATACGTTTGTTATACCCGTAAGTCCAGTGTACGCTCACTGAGCGTTTTGGTGATACAGTACATGCAGCCCAGCCCCATTATCAGCGGAAGGCTTGGGGTTATGCCCTGTGCCAGCATTGTGGAGTGAGGGGACGCTCAGAAGACAAACAGCAAAGAGGAATACAGGCTACTGATAAATAGGAAAGCAATTTGATGAAAAACTTCTTGCTTGTCTGCTTTTCTGTTTTCTCTGTGCTGTTTGCCACTCCAGCCTCCCCAGTGCCTCAGACACAGCACAGTGGAGTCCAAGGCCTTCCTTTCTCCCTTCACTGCGGGCTGCAGCAAAGATACTGTGTACACATACCAACAATTAAATAATAAATGCAGGGTGACTGGTATTTCATCACATTTTTCCCCAAAGTTAGTCTTGATTGGTTCTGTGTTAGTATACAGGCCTTTTTCGGGGAGGAGACAGGGATCTGAACAAATGCTTATTCAAAGCAAATCCCAAAATGTTCTATTGTCAGGGAATTTAAACAGCGTCATTTTTGTTTGTGTGGGGGGACAAAAGCAGTGTATTGCTTTGTTCTCACTTATGGTGGTGTTTAGTTGCAGACTTTGTATTAGCCCGTCATTGATCTAACATTCCAGGCAAGACAGTGATTCATTGGAAGTTGACTTACTATTCATGCTTTATTTATCTCCGTGGTATGTATAAAGGGTTCAACAAAACAGAAATTAGTATTTCGAAGTAGAAATGTATTAAAATGAAAAGGTATTTTGTGCTTAGTGTCCAAAAGAATTGGAGCAAATCCAATAATTAGCACTTAGCACTCATTCTCTAGTTATTAAATCTACTTTTTTATTTGGAAAAATCAGGACAAACATTTTGTCATCTGTCTTTCAGTTACCTATCTACTCAAGGGTAAAGTGTGTGTGTGTGTAAATAATAAATAAGCCAATTCTAAATTGCACCACAAGCCCAGCAAGGCAGTAAAATTGGTGAAGCCAATCGTGAATTATTCAGTCGAAGTGACCGTTACAGAGACCCTGTGTTAGCTGTGACTGAATGACAGTCCTGGACAATCCATCTTAGTCACATTGATGTCTAAACCTGCCAAGCCAGGCACGTCAAATATCATTAACGCTGACCCAAGTCGTCACAGCACTGAAACGGGTTCCGGCATCTCCGTGAGCGCGGAATCTTGTTTTGATACTGAGAGCGAATAAAGGCACAGCTGTAACGCAGAGTGATTTTGACGGCTCCGGTGTCAGTGAGTGAGGTCGGACTGGAGGAGAACGGGCAGTGGCAGAGGAAGCCTTGCTGTGGACGCAGCGTGAATGAATCCTCGCTCTGCAGTGGTGCTGAGCACCCTGTAGCCTCACTCCCCCACCCTTCCCAGATTTCTGTGTTTAAACCCAGAGTTAGTTTTATTCTCTTACAGCTGTTGAAGGCTGTAGTGGTCATAGAGCGGACACGCAGGTTGATAACCTCTGGAAGAAACATGGCCAAGCTTCCGAAGAGCTCTTTCAGGCTCAGCAGAAAATAGTGGATGACGTGCATTCTGTTCTCTCCAGGGAGAGTGTCTGCTCTGGTCTAGGATCAGACCCAAAGAAAAAGCAAAAACGTACAGACTTAGGGAAGTGAGGAAAGGGCGAACTAATTGATTGTGAAATGCGACGGAGGAAAATGTAACATTTTCTCAGTTGGCATTTGTAAAAGATTAATTGGCTAGACAAATCCTTTATCGAATGTTGATCCTGTAAGATAAAAAATGCTTGACTGTGTTTATTTAGAATCTGTTGTGAGTAAAACACCATGTTTCGCAGCGACACATGCCACAAGCCCTCCCTGCAGCAGCCTATGCCTTCACAGCTTGCCGTGCGAGCCTCAGGCTAGACTGCTGCCTTCAGAGCCTTCTCAGAAACCCCCCCCCACCCCCCGTGCCCCTTCTCTGAGGGGCTGTCTTGTTGACTTAACTGCTCCTTCTCGTGGTTTCCTGCCCTTCTTCACGGAAGTGCGGGAGATACTGGAGTGTGACCAGCTCCGAGTGGGAGCTTCTGGTAGAGTGAATTTGCAGTTGCTCCGAGTGAATTTGTGTTTTTTGGAGAGACCATTGCAAGTCTTCTCCTACTCTGTTCATTTTTTCATCTTTATCCCAGATGAGCTCTAAGTAAGTTTCCTTCTTCTCTGTCTGTTGGCACAGCCTGTTCTGCAGCGGCAGTCTGCGGAAGCTGCTGGCGGGGCACAACCGGCTGGCGAGGCTGCCGGAGCGGCTGGAGAGCCCCTCCGTGGAGGTGCTGGACGTGCAGCACAACCAGCTCCTGGAGCTGCCGCCCGGCCTCCTGGCGAAGGCCGACAGGTAAGGCGGCCTGCCGCAAAGGGCCCGTCGTGAGCGTTCTTGTCTCCTGACCCGAGACCATTCGTGTGGGCTTTTGGGGTGTCTGTCTCTCTGAGATCCATGAAGAAAATGGCTTGCCGTCCACTTCTCCAGCCCGGCCTGACCATTCTGTGGGGGATGGAGACGGGAATCGCTTCTGGAGTCTTCATCAGTCCCACCGCCTTCTGGGGAGAAGTGGTTGGGCTGAGATGCGCGGAGGAGACACTGGCCGGCTCTCGGAACGGTGCAGGCCACCCGGGCTTACTGCGGCCACCGCGTCAGTCTGTCCTGGCCGCCGCAGACCTGCGACTCTGGGGCAGAGACAGACTGGCCTTGAGTGTGCTTAGTGCTCCTTTTTGTTTTTTATTTAGCCAGTTCTTATCTTTACCATAGTTTCCCCCTGACATTAAATGTACTCTTTTTAACAGAATTTTCCTATATTTGTTTTGCTAAGTAGTTAAAGAAATTACTTTGATTTGAGGACGGTGTTAGCTCTCTCGGGCAGATAGGGTTATGAAGAGGGTAGGCAAATCTGCCCTTTTCCGAACAACATTCTCGTGTTATTTCACTTGTCAGAAGACAAGGAAAACAACCTTTTATGACGGTCACCAAACTACTCATGGCTCCTTAAAGTGTTAGTACTTCTACTGATCCCCTTTTCAAAACCTAAATTATCGAGGTTTTATTTACTTAAATTTAAATACACACACACCCCACTTACATCCCAGAAAATGTAGAGACACTGCGTGTTTGGTGTGTTGAATTTGGAGGAAGGAATGCGCTAGTGCTGACGATTGCGGGAGTGGGTCAGCCCAGAAAGGGTGAAGCTGAAAGCACTGCGGCGGGTCTGGAAGCTTCAGGGGGACTGCCAGGAAAGCGTGCACTGCCGGACGCAGAGTGAAGACTCTTTCTCGGGTTTGCTGTTACTCTGGATCTTGGCTGCTAAAACCAGTACTGCGGGTCGGGTCACGTGATACGGTCTGTTAAAAGCTACGACTTCGGAACGGGTGTGTCGCTGTGCTGTGCTGGGTTGGGTGGCTGGGACTTGTGTTCGGAAACCAGACAGGAGCAGGGCGTCTCCTCTGGATCGATGGCATTCACACGTCTCTTCCCCTTCCTCTGAACGCCTCAGACCAGTTTTATTAAAATTCCTAGGACCTGAATCAGGAATTTCAGTTTATGAATTTACTCTCCATGTTCATCTTTGAGTTTTGTCTATTTGACTTGCTTTTTACTGTCAACTTAAAAATATAGATAGATATGCAATATGATAAGGCATGTGTTGCTGAAAAAATGACCTTGAGGTTGACCTTACAACTAGATTGTGACTTGGTTCTGTGGGGGAACGGACAGATATTCTAATCTGGATCTTACTGGCCTAGATCTCTCATCTTACCTCTTTTTGCTTAGAATTGAAGATTTTCTTGATGGAAACCCCCCAAAGAATTTCAGATAATCAGTTTTCATCAACAGATGGGCGAGTGTGGGGGGCCGATATTCCCCGTGGGTCACCAGAGTGGATGGATGAGATATTGCCATCCTTCTGTTCTTCCTGAAATCTTGGCACTGTCTGCTCCGTATCCATCTCGCGTCTGCACACTCATTTGATGGCCAGAGACCAGCTCCTGACAAGCGCACTCAAATGAACAAAGTCCCCTTAAAGGAGAGTTTATGGGTCCCAGTCGTGGGGGTGACATCAGGGTCTATCTTTCTCCCTGGTTAGAACAGTGCAGGGCATTTTCAGGGGTGGGTATGGGGCGTGCACAGATGAAGTACATGGTAATTAACAGATATCCCCTGAGTATTAGTCACTTTACAGATCCTGAGTTTCAGTGACTCAGACAGAGCATGTGTGAATATCAAGGGTCTGAAAGGGAACAGCAGATTTGGCAGAGCATGATCGGCTGGCCGTGACAACTGGTGCCTTTTGGCAAAGATAGGTATTTCTGGCATTTGGAAGAGCTAAGTGGCCTACACGGGTTTTTTTTTGTTTTTTGTTTTAAAGCTGTCTTATGAAGGTCTGATTTTTTGAGAGCCAAAGTGGAATAAAACAGTGTTTCTCCAAACGTGTTTTTAGAACCCTCTAGATGACTTATTAAAACATGCAGCTTCCTGACCCTTACCACTCTTCCACGGGCTCACCTGGCCAGTCACCGGGATTTTTATTTCTCTGGATTTTGAGACCTTCCTCTGACCTACCTAATATGACTGTCTGGGGGGCTGAAGTTGAGAATCACGTGCCTTCTAAGAGGCAGGCACAGTGTTGCTTCTGGATATTTTTGCCAAACCATCACCTTATTTTGGTGATGATTAAACCTAAATCGAAAGATACTCTGCAAAACAGCTGTCTAATACTTCTCAAATGTGTCAAGGTCACTTGAGACACACAAGGCTGATTAGAGGACACTAAGAGGGCTTGAAAATGAAATGCCACCTGGGTCCCTGGATCGGATCCTGGACCAGATAGAGGACATCATTGCAATAATTGAAGAAATTAGGATACGTTCTTAAATTATTATACATAATTTTTAAAGTTATTTTTCTCAAGTTCTTATTTAACAATTCTTATATTTACATAACTTTTGTTCCCTTATGTTATTGCCTTATGATCTTTACTGCCCACGCCAGGCAGGTTTTCAGACCTTCCAAAATGATTGTGTATGAGGTCTGCTGGACTGGTGCTCACACACCCCTCACTTGCCATCCCCACTATTAGGTGATGTTCCTGGATGATTAATAATGGGGCTTGTTTTTCAAACTCATTAGTGGAGTACAACATGTAATCTACCAGTAGTTAAAAAAAATTAAATGGGATAGAAAATACCAGTGTAAGAGTGAAGTTGAATACAGTTACATGAAACTTCTGCTTCAGTACACGTACACGTTTTGCATGTGTACTGTACTGGGTGGTCGTGTGAAATGTATTTTGTACTCTTGGTTACCACCATAAAAAATTTGAAAGCCCTTGCTTTTAAGAGCTATCAGCCTTATGAAATGGATGAACTGGTCAAAAGTGCTGTGTTGGAAAAGATGGCCGAACTGGAGGTGGTGGGCACACACACAGTACGATATACAGGCCTGGTATTGTAGAAGTGTATACTTGAAGCCTCTGTGATTTTATTAACTAAAGTTACCCCAATACATTTAATAAAAATTAAAAAAAGACAAGTGGTAGGGAATTCAGATTGTTTTTGTTTGACATTTCTGGAACATTTTGGGACCAAAAATAAAAATACAAGAGTTTTGCTGGACTTAGAATCATAACCTTTTGTATTTTTAATAGACTGCAAGTCCCAGCACTGATCTCCTGGAAAAAATACTTAACTGCAGAGTGCCTGGTATGCCTACAGATAGGTTAAATCTGTTGTACCAAATCCAGTGCTTTGTTTCAAGGATAGTTTGGTTGTAAAATTTACGGGTATGCTGGAAATTACTAAAAAGCAATTAAAAACAAAACCAAACAAAAAAACTAGGTGAACCAGAGATGGACAGAATGTACCGAGGAAGAACAGAACTATTGCTCAAGAAGCAAGAAGTGGATTTATCTCACTGTTCTTGTGGGCAGCTTCCCAGTACATTAGGGTAGGAGCCATACATGGGTAGCTTTTCTCCCCAACTTTCGCATTTCTGCTAAGGAAAGCTTTTGAGCGCTGTGCTGTTTATTAAGTCACTTTAAGAATTGAGTTCCAAGTGTGGTTCATGTGTGGTCTTCCTGCCACCCAGCAGGTATCCTGCTTGACCTCCAGCTTTTTTGGAGAGAAGGGGCTATAAAAATGTCCTCAGGAAAATGTTTTATTATTACTATTTTTACCATTTGAATTTTGCAGAGGTCTGTTAGGGAGTAGTGAACTCTTAAGACTGTGGAGATCTGTGTTTTATTTTTGGCTCTGTCACTAATTGCTATTCATTGCCCAGTAATGTGACTTTTCTCAGTTTCAGTTTCTGTCCTCTGTGAAATGGGAGGGGCACATCTTTAGGAAGATGGGAGAATCAAATGAAATAGAAAATAGGAACGAGCTGTGGTTTCTAGAAAGCTCATTGCAAATGAAAGGAAAGTGGTGAATACGGTATTCTTTTTTTCTAATTAGTAGAAGAGGGTTACATAGTAAGGGTTGTATGGGTGAACCATCTCTTGGCACATAAAACAGTATTTTATACAGAAATCTGTAAGAAGAAGCTTAATGAGGTTATCACATCCTATTGAGGTTGAGACTAAATCCAGTGCTTTAGGGTTTTAGTTGAAAGTGGAGGTTGGGGTTATATACCCTATATATTGAGTGAAACTATTCAATTTTGCAAAATTAAAGTAGTTGTTCATTCTGGTGGAAATATAACACCTACACGAAACCCATTTAATTTGTGTCCTGAGACGTTGTAAGATTGTGGGACAAGTGTTTTCTGTTTAAAAGAATGAGTACTGAATTTAATTTTCCTGAGACCGTTATAATAAAAAATCTTTTTAGCCCAGTTATTTGCTTTCTGCCCATTGACTAACAAGGTGACCTGGTCAGGCTGTATTCAGTACAAATGAAATCCTTTGGAACCAGGCAGTGTAGCTCCCACTTAGTTTTATTCCTGGAGTGGTCGGAGGTGGGCTTCGTCCCCCCCCCCCCCCCCAGTTTCCCATAATGAGCATATAGCTCCTTTAATGCAGGCAGATTTCAGCAAGGTGAGAGAGCAAGTCTTTCTGGAAATCACTGTCTTGCCTTCATTCAGGTGGTGTGAATGGTTTTCAGAGTTCCTTCTGCAGCTTTCTGGATGAACATTCACTTACCAATCTTTTCTCCTTTCAAAAGAATACTTCCTCTTTTTCTGGCCTAAACATATGGAAACATTTATAAATTAGTCTCTCTCTTTTTCCCTGTTGTCTGTAACTGCATGTTTCCTACAGAATTGTGTTTTAATGAGATTGTCAGTTTCCCAGCCAGCTCCAGTTCATGGTATTTGGGGACAATACATTTTAACTTTTTCTAATTCTGTACCAAAGAAATCCCTAACAGGACATTGAAGCCAGGTGGTGTAAATGGGACCCAAAGACACAGCCTCATAAAACCCTCCGAAGAGCTGTGGCGCTGAAACCGGCTTCCGTCCTCGCTCAGAACCATTTCAGAAACTGCACGGTGACCTTTATTCTCTTCTCTGCGGCACACACGACTGTCATTTCCCATGACTATTTCTGGCCTGTGCAGCCCTTTTCTAACTTCCTTTTTTTTCCTTTAATGTCAACAGAATACGTGTTTCTTTAATGGAAAATGTTCTATTTTGGGGAAGCCGCTTTTCCTCGGACAGTAGTGGAGTTGGGTGTGTGCGTGTGTAAGCCAGAAGGGGTTGTGAAACTGGGGACCGTTAAGGTAGCGGACTGAGAGCTTGGACGCAAAGACTTCTTTTTGTCCAAGGTTAAAAATGCACCTCGTATTCCATATTTTTTTTTTTTTTAAGGAAGATTTTATTATTCTCCCCAAACATATGACAGGGTAGTCCTGAATTGGATGCTGAAAGTTTCAGACCCAGGTTATTTTAAAACAAGAGAGTGGAGGTTCAGTACCAGGGTAGTTCTAGGTGAGGAGGCAGGGCAGCTTTGACCTTGCGAGTGTGGCAGGGGAGTCCTGTGGGCTGAACAGTCTCCCCGTGCCCGCGGCTGCAGCTTCCCGGTGGGGCGCACGCCGCGGAGACCCCGTGCGAGGGGACCTGCAAGCCGCACACAGTCCTGCTCTGTCCTCCCCCTGCTTCCCAACGACGTGAGCCTGCCCACAGCACGGGCCTGACCACAGCGCGGGCCTGTTCCAGTTCTGCAGCTTTGCGTTTTGCGTTTGTCTCTGTCTCACAATGACGGCAGGATTACTGTTTTTGATCGTTTTAGTTACGTATAAAAACATTCTTGTTCATGCTAGCATTCGGATAACCAGCTGCATATATATGTTACATAGATGTCATTTACTTGTTTCAATGTAAAATTTTTGGAGAATACTGTAGACACAGAAAAGGGGCCACGTTATAAGGGATGAATTTTCTCAAAGGGAGCACACCGTGTCCCCAGCACCCAGACCGAGCCCGAGGATACGATGGTAGACAAACCAAAAGCCCTCTCCTAGACGCTGCGCCCTCCCCTTATTTCTAGCTCCATGGATTCGTTTGGCCTGATGCTCAGCTCTGGAGGGACAGCCTTGTGCGGGGCGTCCTCTGTTCCCGGGTTTCTCTCCCTCAGCGTTGCGTGTGTGAGACGTGGCCTGTTGACTGTGTGGTTGCACTTCTTTATTACCCAGCTTCGTGGTGTTCAATTATCAGAGCAAATCAGCTCCTGCACTCGTGAGTCTAGTAAAATGTAACAACATGCTGACAAGGGCTTAGTCACTATGTGATTGTGCTCTCATGTCTAATTGATTTATTACTTTGAGCTCTTTAAAAAAGAATAGGTGATTGTTTTTCTCTTCCTAAAGACAAAATATTTGCTTTAGCACTCTCCCTTCCACTCCCCATGAGCTATAAAATTAGTTACTTCCTCTCTCCTTTGTGCTTCCACAAAGATTGATTTCTCTCCCTCTTTGTGTTTAACGCGCACAGGTAGCCAGGTCAGGTATCCACATGCCTGCTAAAGCCAGGTCCTGTCTTTAAACTCCTGTTTCCAGCCCCAGTTTCCAGTATGCTAGGTTTCCACGGCTTCTGGACAAGAGCTCTGGCTGATCAGCAGGACTTTGTTGCATTTTGTCCTTGTAGCTTGAGGTTCCTGAATGCATCTGCGAACAGACTGGAAACCCTTCCCCCAGCCACGCTTTCCGAAGAGACGAGCAGCATCCTGCAGGAGTTGTACCTGACAAACAACAACCTCACGGACAAGTGCGTGCCCCTGTTAACCGGACACCCCCACCTGAAGATCCTGCACTTGGCCTACAACCGACTCCAGAGCTTCCCAGCAAGGTGAGGGTCTCAGCGTGGTGCTTCTCGTTGTGTTTCTGGAAATGAATTCGCGGAGGGAAAGGCGAAAGCCAAAATGTTCGTTTCCCAGATGATGTCGGGCTTGTTGCTTCCCGATTCCTCTTCACGGCTGTCATGTCGCCCTCAACAGAAATGCGCTGTTTTGAACATGAGTGCATCCAAAGGCCCACTCATAGCACATTCTTAGGGTTTTGAAATAAGGTAATTTAGCCAATGTAGTTTTTCTTTTGCTTCTTTTTAACCAGATTAATTTTTAAAAAATGAACTTAATATGGTGTGTGGTAATTAGAACATAAACAAGGAACCTGAAGGTCCTTCCTTAATTAGCTGCCAGCTTCTGTGTTTGTGCTCACGGTACAAGAAGCAGTGGTGGCCTGTGCAACCATAGAAACTGGGTGACCTCACAAACGAGGTCTGGCTCTCCGAAGATCCTGTTTTTAATAATGTTTTGAGGTTGGTACCTAGCATCTACAGCCAGTGGCAGCGTCTGGCTTTGAGGGAACCCGCGCACTGAGCCTGCCGTGCAGGACTCGCTCCCTTTCCATGCCATGGGCACTCACTCATCTCACAAGCTGGGACTTGGAGCACATGCCCACACATCAAAGAAGCAAACACTAACCCCTCTGGTATTCTGCTAACTGCAGCCGAGCCCTCGCCAAAGCACAGCACTGGCACAGCCTCCCTCTGGGCCGTCGAGACTGCCAGTTTGTTTAAGCCCTTACTGAGGAGGGAGGCCCAGATATGCACCAACGTACAGTGTTGCTCTCTTGTTCGCAGTCTGGATTCATTTCTTAGCTTTTCCCTTTGTTTGATGGTAATGATGCAGTATTTTTTAAACTTCTGTGTACTTAACTAGGGAATGAGGAGGTGACATATTGGCAAGAAAACATGACAATCATATAAGATATTTCCGAAAAGGCTCATTGCCCTATTTCAGATGGCGAATGTGTGAGCCCTCCAGGAGAATTGATTGTCAAACTCAAGCTCTCGGAGTGTCCCCCAGGGACCCACATCAGTTGTAATCACCTGAAGTGCAGAGAATTTTTGTATGCACCCCATGCAAACCCATCTGGCCAAGGTTTCTGCCTCCCTGGGGGCCATGATGCAGCACAGGAGCTCCCCTGCAGACAGGCCTGGGAGTGACCTGCTCCTTGAGCCTCCTGCCCCACAGGAGGTCTGGCTTCGGGTCAGCTCAGCCAGTGGAACGTGCTCTGACAGTCAGGGCTGTCCTTCCATGTGGAGGGACGTCACTTTCTGTGACTTCTTCCTTGGGCCTGATTTCTGTGCTTCCAGTCATTCCTCATGCCCCATTACCCCCTGATTTCTCTGCATTTCTTTTCAGAATAGTCTGATAACATATTCAGGTCTTACAAATTCAGGCTGCTATAAATGGATTGCTTCAGTCTTTGTATGTAACATGGTTTGTGGCATATCCAATACCATGTTGAATATTTATGCAGTTAAAAGATCTGATTTCATAAGACAAAAACTTAGTTTTCATTGTATCTTAGGCATATATTTATTTTCAGGGTAAACAGATAATATAACTTTTATATGTGAGAGATGACAGAAAGAAAAATAATGAGTTTCTTGCTAAAGTGTTTAAAGGTTTATTATGGTACATAAAACCACAGCAAGCAGGGGAGACACCAATAACTGTGGCCTAAATGATCTGGATTGCAAGTGTGAGTGACGCTTACTGGACACCTGGCACCCCCAGTGGTGGGGACAGGGAGCGGCAGCTCCGTGTCTGGTGACGTGTGTGCCATGGGCTGTAGAGGTGGGGGGCGTTTTCCTCCAAATGTACAAAAAAACACAAGACACCCTAACTCGGCAGTTTCCCTGTATTTGGTTGCTGTGATTATCGATTCGTATTATTAAGATTAAATATAGATCAAGAGTGGACAAGAAAAAGCATTGTGTAACAGGAGTGTTGGGTGACGTTCAGTTACCAAGATCAGGTCAGAGGGATTCCTTCTTCGTAGGAGTCTGGGAGGAGTTGAGAGGAATCTCTTTGGGGCACAGCTTAACTTCGGGCACCGCCAGCCCGTGGAGAGAGATGACTCAGACGACCTTCTGCATCTGCTCCCCCACAACCCAGCAGCTGTCCTCATGGTGATGGCAGAGGAATTGGGGAGTGCAGTTTTAAGAGAGAATGTACCTTCATACGAGCTCTAACCCTCTGCTCTCGTTGTCCCCTGAGTTTTCAGGGCCAACACAGAGGAAATCTTACTCTCCAACTAATCTCTTTCCAAGCACTGGATTAATGCTAACTTTTGACCTGTTGGAGCAGGATTTTTGTTGGCTTTTAAACTGAGCTACACAGCAAGGGGATTGTGGCCAGGCTAACTTAATTCACATGCACAGTTCTCAGTGGACAGGGATAACTATCTTTCTTCTTGTTGCCAGCTGGAAGAGTTCAGTTAATAGTCTGTTTTGTAGCAGGAAAGGAGAAGTTAAAATACTTTGATACCCAAAAACAATAGTGAAAACCAAGTCATGTTTGTTAGAATGACCATTACAAGTGAATCTTTGAGGATCTTTAAAGTCACAGTGAATTCCCCTTTCACTTTTGTGATGTAGCATTTTTTTTAATTTGCCTTACAATTATCTCTGGACTCCCTGCCCATGGGCTTCCTCTTTTTTAGTAAAATGGCCAAACTGGAGGAACTGGAAGAAGTCGACGTCAGCGGGAACAAGCTGAAAGCCATCCCCACGACCGTCACCAACTGCCGGCGCATGCACACCGTGGTCGCCCACTCCAACTGCATCGAGGTCTTCCCCGAGGTGATGCAGCTCCCGGAGATCAAGGTGTGTGGTCGGACCAGGTAACCTCCAGGCTCCGGTCTGCGGGGAGAGCGTCTCGCAGTCATCGGGGCGCTTACACGCTGGTGGGCTTCTTCAGCGTGGGGACTCCCAGGTGTTTTTGCTCCGTCCTTTCTAACCGCCGAGCCACACTGTTGAGTGCGCGGAGGATGAAAACCCCCAGAACAAAGAACACCGAGCTGGGGTAGGGAAAATTGTATTCCGGGCCCTGCCCACTACCCGCGGTGTGGCCTGAGGCCAGCCTCGTAGCCACCAAACTCTTCCACCTGTCTCGTGGTCTCATGCCCCGTCCTCCTCACGTCCAGCTCAAAGACAGGATCAGGTGCGACAGCAGCTGGAAAAACTTAACGTCGTGATGGCACACTGTCCCCTCCAGGTCCCCTCCCTCATTAAGTAGCACCCACCAGAGCGCCGGCTCATAGACATCCCCTGTGCAGGTTCAGCACCCTTAGTGCGCTTCAGTTTAGTGACACTGGCGGGACAGACCTTCCCGTCCGACAGGTGAGGGAACACTGGGAGGAAAGTCACCTCACCACTTTTTATTCGCGCGCGCGCGCGTGTGTGTGTGTGTGTATGTGTGTGTGTTGGTGCAAAAGTACAAATTTTTTATAGATGTAAAATGTAGTTTTTCATTTGCACGTTAGCATTCTGCTTTTCATCAGTTTTATGCTTAATGAAAAAATAACCCAGTGGTTTACAGACTCTGCAGCATATTCTAGTCTCCTAATAAGGAACAAAAGCTGTCCTACTTAGCCATTCCTCACTTTTCCGGCACCTTCTGTTGTAAACCTGATGTATCCGACTTTTGAAGATACTTGAAATAGCATGCATAATTTTTTACGTCAGTAGTTTTTATACATTCACCTGGCTGACATGTGCCTTATCTGACATATTGAGGTGTTCGGTGGCAGGTTGAAGGGCAGGAGGAGTGTGATCGGTGGAATAAACCACATCAGAGAATCACCATGACAACAGCAGGTGACAAGTGGGTCAGAGGGGAGGGGGACTGGACGTGAAGCTAGGATGCCCGCACAGCCCTCCAAGGGGACCGGATGGGACGGGCAGGGTGAGTAGGAAGGGCGCTGGCAGCAGTGAGGTCAAGACTGGTGACCAGGCGGCCGTGGGCAGGGGTTGGTGTGAAAGCCCCCGCCCTAGGAGGCCCTGCTCTACCTTCGCCGGTGCTACCTGTGTAAGTAAATAGCTCGTGACCCTCAGTCCGTGATTCGGTCACTTCAGGAAGGAGCACTTCACCTTGGCAGAGCCCTGCACGTTTAAATCTTCATGTCGTATTATGAAATATTGCTAACCAATTTTATCAAATTCGGTAACGTTCTAAAATGTCCTTAATCTTTTCCCATAAGGCATGTTCTGACCTCCGAATTTATTTCTGTCAGCCTCTCGTGTTTTAAGTTATCCATGCCTGCCGGTGCTTTAGCTCATGTTTCAGAATTACTCCGTAGATATTATTTATACCATTTTTATCTCATCCGTAATGTGTACTGACTCTACCAACAGAATAAACTGTTACTAACCAATAGTATCAATTTTTCACTGAAGTCAAGTTGCTTATTTGTGCACCCATTATTTGTTATTAGAAAAACAAAATAAAAATGAGGTGACCACTTCCTATGAGGAATGTTTGGGTTAAGTGAATTATTGTCCTTAAACTCAGATTATTAAGGCTACCGAAGGCTATGGGAGTGAAGATATAGAATGAGTGAAATGGAATGAAACTGTACCTACATATACGATTTTTAAAGTTTTTTAATAATAATAAGCCTCCAAGAAAAAAATAGAATGTTAGCACTAGTAGTGGTAGGGTGCTAAATTTAAGGGTGAGTTTTCTAAGCTTTTCTCTTTTTCAGCTTTTTGTAATAGGGTTATAATGCTCTTGTAATAAAGAGTAATTACTTAAAATTGCAGTATAATCTTATATCATTGCTCCCATTTTGAAATGAGAGCATGAAGCAATGTTTATGAAACATTATATTGTTTGAAGTCAGTTAATAATGTATTTCTCCAAAAACAGAGGTTCTCATTTTACCCAGTCTCTACCCCTCCCCAATCCATTATACATTTAACTTCTCTAAGAATTTTTCCAGATAAAGATGATTTGGGCATTTTGAAGATTCTGAAATTCTTGGATACAATCGGCTTTCAAACTATCCAAAGATTTTTAATAGGCTCTTTGGGCATTTTTTAAAAGTAGAGTAAAGTGCCAGCTCAAGCCAGGTAACTGAGCGCTTTCCACTCCATCCTGCTGAACTGTGGGCCTCACTCTCCGGTCCAGAACCCTGACCAGCCACTCTCGTTCTCACGGGTGCACAGTGAGCCTTCTGCCCTGGCTCCCTGCTCCCTAGGCAGAAGCGCAACACCCGCTATTAGGGCTTACCTCCCTGGGGCCTGGCATGGGTCTTGTGAGAAAGGTGGTGTTCCCATTTACAGATCACAGGAAATTCGTGTTCTTTAAAAAAAAATTTTGTTGTTGTTGTATTATAGTTGTCCCAGTCCACCTCCCCACCGCCTTGCTCTCCCCTGCCAGCCCCTCTCCCCCCAACAGTCAGTTCCCACCCTGGTGTCCATGTCCATGGGCCATGCATACCTGTTCCTTGACTAGACCCTTCCCCTTCCCCCCTCCCCTCTGGTCGCTGCCAGTCTGTTCCTCCTTTCATGCCCCTGGTTCTGTTTTGCCCATTTGTTTGTTTTGTGTTCTGCTCAACCTGCTGACTCTTTTTGTGCTTGTTTTCTAAGTGAGAGGAGGCAGGAGTTGCTGGAGGGAGGGTTCAGGTATGCAGTGCCTGGAGGGCAGGGTCCATATTCAACTCAAGCCTTTTTCTCTTACGGACAGTAGACGGCCCACCTGCAGCCCATCTGCTTGTCTGTCATGTACCAATTCCTTAGTATCGAAGTATCTCACTTTGAGTAGCGGTGCTCTGCCTTTTCCTCATTTTGCATATTTTTGTTTGTTGTTGTAAGAAGTTCATTTTTAATGTTGTAACCCCGACCCTAATGGCCACACCAGGTGCGCAGATCTGTCAGTACTAGGAAAAGCTATCCTCAGGATTTTTCAGTTAATACTTTTAAAATGTAGAGATAAAAACGTAGGAGGATAAAGATGGGGAGAATAAAGAACATGGAATTTTTTTTTGGCGTTATTCAAAGAGAGTAAAAATTTAAACCACATTGAACAAAATCCGAGTCCCACATCTCTTGGCCGGGCAGCAGCTGCACTGCCTCGGAGCGGGATCGTGTGGCGAACGGTCAGCCGGGCCCTGCTTTGCCACGTGGGGACACAGCGCCGCCTGACCCTCTCCTTGTCTCCTCTCATCCTCCAGTGCGTGGACCTGAGCTGCAACGAGCTCAGCGAGGTCACTTTACCAGAAAACCTGCCCCCCAAACTGCAAGAGCTGGACCTGACGGGGAACCCCCGGCTGGCCCTGGATCACAGGACCCTGGAGCTGCTGAAGTAAGTGTTGGGCGCGGCGCCGCAGGCCGGTCCTGGCCTGCCGGCGCAGGGCTGCAGCCCAGTAAACACATCTCGCAGCCCGAAGCATCCCTGACTTAACCCGTGGCACCTGCACCCATTCGGAGGGATTTGCAAGTCTGTCCTTCACCAAAACGTAGGGCCAAGAAAAATTCCAATAGTTGGGCCCTCGAGTGTTCTTCTGGGAATTTCTGTAGAAAATACCCAAACGAAAAGCAGCAAGACTGCTGATTTCAAAGGGGAACACGGGAGATGAAGGCCGTGGGAGAGTAAATGACCGGGACGCAGGCTTGCACTCAGCCACTGGTGACACGGGTGACGTGCGGGGCGGAGGGTCCCGCAGGGCTCGAGAGATGAGTGCGCGGGAAAACGAGCAGTTTGGAAGTAAAACCCCAGCTACTGAAACAAAACGGGGAGCGTGGGACAGGTAGGTCCTGTGAAGTTCCCTTTGAGAAAGAGTTCATTGGAACTGTCTCTTTCTCGATGCTGACGGAGAATTCCAGGTTCACGCTCTCCGTGAAACACTGAAGGGAACCTCGTCAGAGCAGGTGTCTCCATAGGAATGCCATCACAGAACGCTGGGTGTCTAAAAGTAGGATTGTGCCGCACGGTTGAGTGTTACACAGCCGTTTGAAACGATGACTCACAGTGATACTTCTACTCAAGGTCTCCCCAGTGTACTGTTACAGGAAAACGTTACTGAAGAAACTTGTATAGTGTCATTCCACTTTTTGCACAATAAATGTCTGTGCACTGGGTGGTAAGTCTGCACGTGTGTGCTCACACACACCTAGAAAGATGCCTGAAAGGATATTTTAAAAAACGTTAAAATAGTGTTATTCTCAGCATAAAAGGATTTGGGGTAGCCTGAATTTTCTTGAAGCCTGTCGGAATGTTTGGACTTCCTGGCCATGTGTCCCAGTAACCGCCTCGGACATGGACAACCATGATGGGAGCCTCACGTGCTCACACCTGTGGCAGTGTCTGCAGCCGAGGGTCGTCCTCTGTGACCTTGGGAAAAACTGAGAAAGGGGTGGAATGCGCCAAAGAAAAGTAGTACGAATACTACTTTTGGTCTACTAAAGCTATCCTAAGCTCTAGTGCAGACCAAAATTCGAAAATCCTTTAAGGTGATTTTGGGTGAAACTGGCACAATTCATGCCAGTTTGCTGGTCTTTTAAGTACTTAAGGAGAATATTGACTTTGATATATGATTAAAGACACTGGCTGGGTAGAGTGCCCTTGGGAAGCCAAGGGGACGAGGTTGTCCCTGTTGTTCCGGGCCCGGGCTGTGCAGCCTTGGCCCAAGGGCCCCCATCTGTCCAGGCCTCAGTCTCCTCATCTCTAGGCTGGGGAGGATGAGACATACTCCAGAAGGTACTTCTCAGAACAGAGAGTTCCTGTATTCTCAAAATACATTCCATATGTACTCAGATAATTTTTGAGTAGTTTTACAAATATCATGTGAAATTTTGTTAAGAATGATCACGTCAAAATCTGTTAATAAGTGCAACTAGCTGTTCGGAGAAAAATAAAAGTTGAATTCTTATCTTGCACCAAAATAAATTCTAGCAAAATTAAAGAGTTAACTCTCTAAAATGAACTAATATTTAAAAGCAAGAAGAAATCAGCCTTGGCTAGTGTGGCTCAGTCGGTTGGAGTGTCATCCCATAGACCAAGGGGTCACAGGTGTGGGTCCCAGTCAGAGCACATGCCTGGGTTGCGGGTGTGGTCCCCGGTCAGGGTGTGTACCAGAGGCAACCCATGGGTGTGCTAGCATCAGTGTTTCTCTTCCTCTCTTCCCCTCTCCAAGCACGTCCTCTCGCGAGGATAAGTAAATGGGTATGTAAAATAAATGTGAGAAGAAATCATATGAATATATTCACAAGCTAGAAAAGGACTTTTTAGGCCAAAAAGGGGCAGAGGGAACACAAGAAGAGAAACCAATATATGTAGACATACTTTGATATTTATGTTAGGTATATTTATATATAAAAATACTTTTTATGCATAAAAGATTTAAATATATTCCAAAAGCTACCAAGAGTAAATCTAAGAGGAATGACAAACTAAGAAGAAACCTTGGCAAAAATATGAAAATAAAAGCATTAATATTTAATAGAAAATATTCTTGTAAGTCAGTAAAAAAATAAAATAAGTGAAGAACACTAACATTGAAGAAAAGAAATACAGATAGTAACGTGAAAAGAGCATGTTCAACTTTATTAGTATATCAAGGAACTATTCAATATTTACATGGTCATGATTCTCTCCCTCAAGTTGGTGCTCCCTGGGGACTGTGAGTGCATACAGCTTTTCTGGAAGCCATTGGCTCTGTGTATCAGGCTTCCAAAAATATTCCCATTCTGAGACCAAGGTTTTCTCTGGCAAAAACTTACTCTAAAAAATAATCAGAAATGTGTTTATTTTGGATATAATATAATCATCAAGATATTTCAAATTTTATTTAGGGTCAGTGTAAAACGATGGAGAGTGTCCATGATTTAATCAGAAAAAAAGACACAGAGCTGTAGAGAGACAGACCCCCGACCCATGTTGTGTGTGCATCAGACAGACAGACACACAGACCCCCGACCCATGTTGCGTGTGCGTTGGACAGACAGACCCCTGACCCATGTTGTGTGTGCATCAGACAGACAGACACACAGACCCCCGACCCATGTTGCATGTGCGTTGGAGAGCATCTGCTTGTCGAATTATCTGCAGTGAGCGTATGTTACTGGAGCGGCCGAGCTGCTGTAGTGAGGCACCTGTGTGCTGTCAGGTTTTCAAAAAAGTAACAGACAATGAAATCACAATACTCTCATGTGAAAATGTTACCGTCTGTTTCACATCTAGAGGACTGTGGCTTTTTAGCGGTGCGGAAGTCTCCGTATCTAACATATTGCTTGCACTTTTGGAGGCCGGGCCTGCTTGTGCTGCGGAGCCAGGGTGAGTGTGTCTGGCGACCCTGCTGTGGGACAGAGCTCCAGCTCCCAGACCACCTTGGCCTCACTGAAAGGTGTGCAAGAGTCAACATTCAGGCCACTCGGGACAGCGGCTCAGCCACGCTGTGTTCAGCGAGGCCAAGAATGAGAAATTGCTACTTCACAGGAACAGGATTATGGGGGAGTTTGAGGGTTATGTATTCTCTCATAATCTGGCTAGGAAATGGAATTACTTCTTTGAAGGCTCAGTGTACCGTCTGTAAACAGTATAAATGTCTTTAGAAATGAGCCTTCCGCGTTCCCCTGGAATGCGGGAAGGCAGCAGCGTTACAGCGAGCGTGAGCCTCGGGTGTGTGCTGTAAGAAAGCACCGCACTGCTCAGCGTCGCACGCACATGGCAGCATCGGGCTCCTGGTCGTGCGGCACGCTGAAACGGCGGCCTGTCCTTCCTAGCACTCCTCTCCGCTAGGTGGTGGGGCTGGGAACGTTGGAAAGAGGGGAGGTATATGTCTCTGGACTGTAAAACGAGGTACCAATTTGATTTGGGGATTTTCTGTTGGTACCATCTATGATTTTTATGTTTTCCAGATTTTTAGGATAAAGGGACAAGTGAATGTTTGCTGGTAATTGAGAATAGAAACTCTGCTTTAATGAAATGATTTTAAATTTCAAAGAAAGTGCCACCAACTATGTCTAGAGTTAAAATGAAGACTGTTTGATAGCAGTTTACTTCTTAGAGGTAAATGGTTCTTAGGAGACGCATTCAGTATTTGTTACATCTTAGAGTGAATGAATGCCAGCAGATCATCAAAATTCTTACAGTCATGACATGCGTTTAGGTGTTGTTTAAGTTGAGAGATTGTACAGATGCTTTTCCTTCTATTTAAGTAAGGGGGAGGGCTAGTGGCAATTTACAAGTAGGAAGGATTTATTTCACCATGTGGCAGCCAGCCTTTTAAAAAATCTACTTCACATCTGTGTGACTTCCTGTGTGGGGGCACCGAATGCTGTCTGGCAGGCTGGTTTTTAATGAACCCCATTTGGGAGTTTGCCCTTTTTGTATTTCTGTTGTGGGTCCTCTTGGGCCGGTCACAACATATGGGGGCAGAGGTGAGGTAGGAACTTGTCTTCCAGTTTAAATGCACATAGTTAACATGTAATGTGTTAAAATTCTCTTTGTTTACTTTGTAATTTCGTTCTGTCAGCCTTAGCATAGATGACTGTTGGGGTGAGGAAAGAGTTGGAAGCTTCAGGGGATGGCCAGTCCTCGGTAATACTTATGAAATACTTTAGGCAGTGATATGGGCAGGAACTGTTTTTTGAGGATGCATGTTGCAGAATTGTCTCACATCCATCCAAACACAATGTAATTGTGACCTAGGTTTTGATCTTTCCAAATCTGGGTGTTCGTGTTGTAAGAATTCAACGATTTGATAGTTGAATTTCCTTTTCCCACGCCAAGGTTGAGAGCCATCTGTTCACTCCCGGGGAGAGCAGCCTTCCAGTGGGACTGTGTGGAAGTCTCTGGTACCTGACGTGCAGTGCCGACAGAAACAGATTTTCATGCTCCGGATGTTTGCCCCTTCGTTTGCATTGCGAATACAGTAGCTAGTTATTGTTGCTGATAAGTGTTTCAGACACCTTAGGCCCTGGCTGGGCCGCTCAGTTGGTTAGAGCATCATCTCAATACTCCAAGTTTAAAGGTTCAAGCCCCAATCAGGGCACATACAAAAATCAACCAACAAATGCATAGATCAGTGGAATAACAAATTGATGATCCCTCTCTCTCTCTCTCTCTCGTCCCTTCTCTCTCTTTTAAAAGAAAAATCAATAAATAAAATTTGTAAAAAAATATTTCAGACACTTAAAACAGTAAGAAGTGGTAAGTACAAAGTACTTAGCAAGTATTTTTTATTTCTCAGATAAAGGTAGCAACTTGTACATGTTTGGTTTTAACTATTTCTGCCCCTCCTGTCTCTCCTGTTAGTAATATCCGCTGTTTCAAGATCGACCAGCCTTCGTCAGGAGAGGCCTCGGGAGCCCCTGCCGTGTGGAGCCATGGCTACACCGAAGCTTCTGGGGTGAAAAACAAGTGAGTGGGCGGAGCTTCGAGTGAGAGCCCTCCTGCCCACCCGCTGCCCTTCTGTGGCGGGGCATACAGAAACCCAGTGCTAGTACCTGCCTGCCTCATGCACCACTCACGGAGCATGTTTCCCCAAAGTCAGGCCACCTCGCGACTGAGGTGCGTTTGCACAGGAAGCGTAGCCCTGCTTGGCATCACATGCTCTCCCTTTGTGAGAGATGTTGCTAGGATACAGTGTAACTGACACGTTATATCTGTGTGAGACTCCAGGGTTTGGAGGAGGCAGAAGTATTGAAATGCATCCCTGCTCTTTTGAAAAGCCCCTTTCTCTTTCTCTGAAGCCTGCTTACCCAGCAAAACGGGATCGTGTTAAAGAAGTACCCTCAATTGTCCATATTTGAGATCCCTTACGTGCTGACCCGCCAGTGCTTCTAGGGAGCCGTCTCTGCCATCGAAATGAGCTTGGCAGGCGTGCGATGGCTGTTTTCTGTCATGTCAGCTGCTCGTCCTGCCACCTGGATGTGTCCTTCGGAATTTCTTTCTCTCCCCTGTCTGAGATGCAAATGTTGATTTTTCTGAGAACGGTAATCCAGCTCTTCAGGCTTGCTTGCTCTTTATCAAGAGATGCTAATAATTAGCACTAGAAAAGTAAAGAACCCTGTAAATTCTAATAGTCATAATTTAATTAGCTATGGCACGAGGACACAACATACTGAGAGGAGGGAGAACAGAGAGTGGAGGACGATCCAGTGACGGCTGACACGGGTGCTCGACCCTGGGCACACACGAGGACCAGTCAGATGGCAAAGTCACCAGTTTTCCAATTGAGCGAGGGCCGTGAAGTCAGAACGGTTTGCAGGCCCCGCCAAGTGGTTCTGATGCGCACCCGGGTCTGAGAACCTGGACCAGCTGAACACCCTTCGTGGAAAATGAGAGGTGGACACGTGGGTGCCTTGCTGCCTGCTTTCTTCCAGACGGAAGACTGAGTCAGCTCGCGTTCTGGCCTGGCACCCTGACCCTTCCCTCTCTCGGAGAGGGCAGTGTCATGTGGACCAGAGGAGAGGCGGTCCCTGTTCCAGCACCCTGTCCCGTGTGCCCTCAGTGGAGCTCGGGCCCCGGTTGTCACGTGGTTTCCATGCACTTTGCGCCATGCGGCATTGTAGCTGTGGGGGAGGGGGAGAAATGCATTCTGCGGAGCACTGGAAGTTCCTTCCTAGAAGTCTTCCTTTTTAGATTAAAAGGCCTTATGTCTTACTTGCCAACACTAGCATATAAAGTTGCTTTTGAATTCACAAACACTAATGTAAAACCCAAGTTTGGTTTTTAAACATCTCTGGGTATTAAAATGTTATATGTATGTGTGTGTGTGTGTGTATACACATATACACACGTATATGCATGTGTATGTGTATACATACATATACACACATATATGTATATGTATGTATATATGTGTGTATATATATACATATATATATATGAATGAAGCAATGACCAATTAATCTTTTTGCATAATTCCACCTTCCACAATTACTTTCTGAAAAATTTTGTTAGACCGAAGTATAGCATTAAGTACAGAAAAGTGTGTAAATGGTAAGCATACAGCTCTGGGAATCGTCCTAAAGTGGTCCCACCTGCAGATCACCACCTCGAGCAAAACATAGAATGTTACCAGCACCTCGGAAGTCCCAGGCCACCGGGCCCTCATTTTATTTCACTTTTTTACCTTTGGCTTTGCCAGCAGAAGCTTCTCAAGGATTTTCTTTTTGACCTATAGGAGCTTGCTGCTTGCCATCTTGAGGGGAGGCCAGAACTGTGGTCATCCCTGCCTCCAGGTCTTGGGAGACGGCTGTGCGCTCTTCTCTCCCTGTCTCCCGCCCCAGGGGTGCTGTGCTGCCTCCCTGTCCATCATTGCAGGTCCTCTGGGGAAACCCAAGCTGGCAGCTTCAGCTGGATGAGTTAGGTTCTTCCTCAGACTGGAAAAACAAGCAGGAAGCTTCAGCGGAAGAGAAAAATCATTCCTGTACTCTTAAAAAATGCATCTTTTTTTTACACCCCCCTCCCCCATCTTGACTAGCAAGGGCAGCCTACAGAAGTTAAGTGGAATTATGAGATGACTTGATACTGTAGTACGAAATTGTACTTTGCCACTAATTGCCATGTAACTTGGGCTGGCTGACTTCTCTTAGTGACCGGAGGCAGGCACGTGACAGAGCTGACATGGGGTCAGACTGCCTGGCCTCATGTCGGGGCTCTGTGCTTGGTTGCTGAATGACCTCGGGCAGTTACTCAACCCCTCTTTGGCTTAATTTCCTCGTCTGTAAAATGGCGCTAAAAATACCGCCTGTCTTCATAGGGTTGTTGTCAAGATCCCCTGAGTTACATACAAATGTGTAATACTTAGCGTGAGACTTTTTGTGTGTTTTTATATGCTTTTCCTACATGTTTTCGTATTTCCCGATGCTTTAGTTGCTACTCCATTTTTGCCTGATGTGGAAGTTCTCCTGAATAACTGTTGGTGAAGATGGACACACGGATTTGTGACTGTGTTATTTCCCATGTCTCTCACTCTCTTTTTGCCACCATTTAAAATAGTGTCATCAGAAGAAAAGGGTCCGGGAAGCCACATGTGACTTACGCATACGTGTTGGTCATTCTCCTTCGCCTACAGACAGCAGTTGATAGAAATGAATTGGGGTCAGTTGACCTGATTTTACTCGGTCTGGGGTTCCGAAGAAAGAGACAAGCCTGGGGCGAACAGACCCGAAAGGAAACGGAGTTGGGCTGGGCAGGGAGACTGGAAGAGTGGACGTGGCCTCAGAGTGTTCTTGCTTTCTCGCAGGCTGTGCGTCGCGGCTCTGTCGGTGAACGACTTCTGCGACAGCCGGGAGGCCCTGTACGGCGTGTTCGACGGAGACCGGAACGTGGAGGTGCCCTACCTCCTCCAGTGCACCATGAGCGACATCTTGGCGGAGGAGCTGCAGAAAACGAAGAGTGAGGAGGAGTACATGGTCAACACCTTCATCGTCATGCAGAGGTGCGCGTCGGAGCCCCGCTGTGTGCGTGTGTTCTGGCTCTCCTCCGAGGGCTGGCCCTCTGGCTCCAGACCCAGGCGCCCAGCAACCTCAGCGCACCGTCGTCGGCCGCTGCGGGTGTCGCAGACGGGTGCAAGCGATGAATCAGCTGTGCCTGAGCGTCGTCGGGGCAGGACTGTGTTGTGTCTGAGACCCACTGACACTGTGACAGCTTTGTGGGGGTCTGTGACAGGAGTCCCTTTCTTTAGAACTGATCCATCGGGAGTCTGGGTTTTCACAGCTGGGCACCACACATGTCCCCTTCCCCACCAGGCAGCACACACCAGCGGCCCCGAGACCTTAGTGTGTGGCTCCTTTGAAATGGACTGTCCTATCTCAGGGGGTTCACCCTTACAAAACGCTGTCACTGGCTGGAGGCGGTGCAGTCTTTCGTAAACCAGAGATGGTCCGATTTTAGGCTGGAACTTCGGTCTTTCTTCAGCTGTTGTTTTCCCCTGTAAGAAATGTTCAGGTTAGCATTACCAGCAGGGTCCTAGGCCACTGCCTGGCACTTGTGGTCACCCGAGAAATTTTGGAAGGTGTGTACCTCTTACTGCTGAGTGTGATGAGTGTCCCTCATTCAAAGGACTGCCTCCCCTTTGCCGCTTCCCCGGCTCTGCAGTCTGTAAAGACTGGCCTGCCAGGTAGTGCTGCTCTGCAGGCACCTGCTGGTGTGGAACCAGGAAGTGGAGGGTGCTCTAAAGGTCACAGGAACACTGGCTATCTTGTCTCTCTTCTCTTTCTCTTCCGGGGTCATCTGCCAGAGGAAGTATCTCTGTGAGGTGGGGAGAGGGTCTCAGCCAGGACTGCTGGTTTGGAGAAGACTTTGAAGTTCCCCCAAGTCATGAAGAGCTAGGTCCTCACAAAGAGCTCAGCAGAGGCAGGCCCAGGGGGGCCTTTGCTGCCAGACTCAGTGCTGTCTCAGCTTCTCAGTGGGCCTGCTGCTCACAGCTAATGTTTAATGAGTCTTCTAGATGTCCTGGCCATCATTCCAGATGCCTTAATGCCATACGCCATACCCAGTGGGCACGGCTCTGTTACTGGTCCTGTTTTACTGACGGGAAACTCAGCCGCAGCGAGACGAGGCACGCTGTGCTGAGAGCCAGTAGAGGGTGCAGCCGGAATGGGACCTGAGGCAGTAAGACCCCAGAGAATGTGCCGACTGCCAGGGACACCTGCCTGCCTCTCTGTTTCCATCCACACCTTGTCCTGCAGAAAGACAGACAGACAACATCCACACACATGCATACCACCCCACACACACCCTTCCCACACCTCCAAGAAGTCTGCTTGTTATGGACTCTCTAGCACTAGCTAAGAATTAATAACATAAGAACCTTGAACTCTGATTATTTGCTGTACTGGCCACAGGACAGTGATGCAGACACCGGCCTGCAGTGTCCCAGTCATTATGGATGAAATGAGACTTTCACACGGACTACCGAGTCTGGTGGAGGAAAAGGGACAGCATGGCTTTTCTCTCAAGGGGAGCAAAAGCCACTGCCTCCACCATCCCAGGCCTTTATTGGGTTTCTCAGCACCTTACATGATGCTCCTCATTAACTATGCACAAATTCGCTTTAGGTGGTTACCTTTCACAGAAAACAAAGGAGCCAGTGCTGCTAATCACTCACAGAGGAGGGATATTTGCAAATGAAAAGGCAAAAGTGGTTGAACCGGTTACACTCACCCTTGGAAGGTTTAGCATGGATTTTAGGAAGTTGCTTTGCAGTAAACGTTCGATTCAGGGTGAGGGAGTTTTAGCAAAAAGCAAGAGTCATGGCGGCCTAGGCACATTGCAGGCCTGATTCCCCACAGGAGAACCTATTCGTGGACGTGGGTCCTGTGCATCTCCGAGTGGAAGCTGGGCCCACGCCACGCAGAATGGTCTCCTACAGGACAGCACCCCATTTCTGGCCTTGCTCAGGGCAGTCACTAAGCCTTTGCGGGAGAGCAGGCAGTGGTGCTTCGGCAGTGCCTTGAGCCAAACCCAGCCGTGGGTGTCCAGGAGTTGGGGTTTGAGGCCCAAACTGCTGGCCCATTTTTGGGGTCACTCACAGGCCTCTGGTTTTCCCTGTTTGTTAACAGGACGTGGGCATGTGGTGGTCTTTTCTCAGCGGACTTGGACGGTCTTGGTGCAACAGGCTAATACATGCGCCAGGCAGCCCCGGCCTCCATTGCTGGTGTTGTGACCTCACTTGGACAGGGGACGGGAGCTGACAGAACCTGAGGGTCTGCCCTTGTAAACAGGCATCTGCCTGTCCTAACCGCGTGCCCCTGCGCACTTGGGATCGGTGGCACTGCTGTCTGTGGGGCTCCCCTCGATGGTCAGGCCTGCGGTGCTCTGTGTAATCAGTCAGTGGGTTGGCGGTCAGGAGTGAAGGTGCTTCAGAGCGCGAATACTAGAATGTCCTGTCTATGAATGTTCCAGAACTGGCATTACTGGTCCAGCAAGTCCTCACCATCTAGAGCGAGAATACAGATGGTCTAGTCCAGCGGTGCTGTCCCCAGCAGACCTCTGTGTTACAGGGGAGCGGGTGGCCAGGTGACTTGGAGGTCCATGTGTCAGCGGGTGTGCTGTCTCGCACCTGCTCCCGCGGAAGTGGTCCCATCAGTGCTTCTCTCCAGGGAGCAGGGGCTTCAGAGAGGGGTGGGGGAGCTCTGCATGCTCATTTGCCCGCCGGAGTGACTTGCCGCTCTGGGAGTAGGGGGCTGGGCACAGCAGGTCAGGGGCTCTTCATTGCACATCAGCTCTGCTGGCTTTGCCCCGGTGGGGAGGGGGAGCAGACCCCTCTTTGTGAGGGCTGCGTGAGCGGGGCCTGCGGTGGTGGACGGGCTCACTCGAACCCAGGTTCTGTCCCCCCCACCCTCCGCCCTCTCCAGTGGACAGTCTTCTGTCCGGTCAGCGACACGGATGTGCGACGGGCAGTGTGGGGTTTTCACACACTCTCTTTGCATTCCAGGAAACTTGGAACTGCTGGGCAGAAGCTTGGAGGTGCTGCTGTCCTTTGTCACATCAGGCACGACCCTGTGGACCCAGGAGGGTCCTTCACCTTGACCTCTGCTAATGTGGGCAAGTGCCAGACGGTTCTCTGTCGCAACGGGAAGCCACTGCCTCTGTCCAAATCGTACGTCATGAGCTGCGAGGAAGAGCTAAAGAGAATTAAACAGCACAAGGCCATTATCACGGAGGTGAGGTGGGGAGAGTGAGCACCGTTCTCCTCCGGGGGTCAGGACGAGGGGCCAGGGTCATGTGGCAGAAGCCAGCCAGGGGCCATTTCCCTCCAAAGAATTTTTTTTAAGCTGGTTTAAAATTGGAATTCAAAATTCCTAGTGTCACAAAGCAAATTCTTTGTATGACAGGTGTGAGGACGTGTAATGCACAGAACACTGAACATTTGTTGGTGGTCTCTGTGTCAGGCGTTGTGCCCAGCGCCCCGTGGCGCTGACCCATCGGGTCTTCGCAGATGTGCTGGCTTGGCTGCTGGTTGAGGAGTCTGCCCCTGAGATCGTCACACTGCTGGCATCCCTATCCTCACTCTGTCGCCAGTGGGCTATAACCTTTAAACCCCGAAGCCTCAGTTTCCTCCTCTGTGAAGTGGGCATAGTAATATATCTGCCCTGTCTAACAAGGCTTCCGTATCAGTGGAAATGGACTAGCTGTTCTTTGGGGTCATACCCCCTGGTCCATTTGAATAAGGCAGTGAAAGCTTTTCAGCCGGGGTGACTTTGTCCCAGGAGGACATTTCACAGCACCTGGAGACCACATTTGTTGTCACACCTCGGGCAGAGAGTGCTGCAGGCACGAGCCCTGCAGTGCCCAGGACACCCCACAGCAGCGAGGCGCGGACCCAGTGTATCGGCGCTGCCCTGGTGAGAAAGACCGGGTAAGGCGGTCCACATCCTGGTGGGCCCCAGCAGCCCTGCTCCAGGCGCCAGCTCCTCATGCAATACTGCCACCTGCTGGGCGCTGAACAACAACAGGGGACACAGAAGTGACCCCCACAGACGCAAGGAGGTGTCCAGCCTTGCACTGTCAATGAAACCCACAGGCCTTGTGTATGTCGCCCAGGAGGATGGGGGGACAGTTCGCAGTTTGTAGAGAAGAAGTCTGTTGAGTCCAGACAGGCTTGACCGTGAGGAAAACAGAGAGAGACGTGGGACCCGCTGTGAGTCTGCAGTGAGTTCGTGGGGCGGTTTCAGTCCCCTGCCTGCCCGTTCCGGAAGCAGAGCGGATTCAGACAGTGACTCCGGCTCAGGGAGCAGAGCCGTGTGAGGTGGGACAGGACATGTTGAATTAAACACTCGACATGACGCAAAGGGTAACGGTTTCTGTACGTAAGTGCAGACCATTCTGTTTTCTGTGCTTCTCCTCCCCTCACTTCTGTCTGCACTGCAGACTATGTGGCCCCTTTGGTTTCGTTCTCTGCTTTGAGGTGTGCCCCCAAAGCACACGTGTGTGCACACAGACACACACAACGCAGACGCACAACTGTGGGTTCTGCTGGGGTGAGAACAGCCAGGGTAATTTCTGGCAAATTCCACACTTCGGGGAGCAACAAATTACATGAGTGGAATCAAGAGAGCTGAGAACTGTGCTTGAAAACTCATTTCAGTAATTTTCCTTTTAAGAACTCTGCTTGCGTGTGCGTGTGCCTGGGCAGGCTTGTCTGTGGAGTTGCACAAGGCAGCCCTAGAATGCCAAGCAGATGCCTTGCAGAGTCCCCAGTGAAAAAGGCAGGAGGTAGAGTTGGAAAGGAGACGGCCAGTGTCTGGGAAAAGCACTAGCTTTTAAGGGAGATGGTGAGACCATCTCTGACCTCATCGTAGACGCACACTGAATGAAAGTGGCATTGGTCATGATGGAGGTACCCTGGGACTGTTGTTGAAACTATGGGCATGGAGAGGCACATGATGGACTGAGACCCTCAGACTTGAACAAGGAGCCCCGCGGGTACACAGGGTCACCCTTCCCCCACCCAGCTTCAGAGCGAAGGTCTTTCACCAGCCAGTGGTCTGAAACTTCGGCTCGTGGTTTAAATGGCATGAACCCAACTGGACTAAAGCCGAGGGACTTTGTCTTCTCTGCTTACCACCAGCACAGCGAGTTCCGGGAAGCGGTGGGAACTGGCCCTTCTCCTTCAGCCTGTCCACCGTGGGCATTCTGACCCAGTGAGTCACACTGAGAGTCTCTCCACCAGTTTGTTTGTTTTTTTTTTGTTAACTTCCTAAGTTTAAAACAGAGTTGTCTCTGGGCCTTGTGGCTGACGGGCTGTTGGAGAGAAGTGTAAGGTTTGGGGCGTTACTTTGAACCAGACCTGCCTCGAGTGTCTGCCTAGGATGGGCTTTCTTCAGGCTCTTCCTCCCCCGTGAGCTGCAGGAGAAGCCTGTGGCCCGCGTTGCTCTGTCAGGCCAGATGGTGGTTTGCTTTAGAAGCCAGTGTGAACATGGTCCTCCTTCTCCCTCCAGTGTCTGACCTGCCCAGGCGACTGCCCCAGGTTTCTCATGACAGATGGACACTCACCACTCATCACAGACTGTGCAGTCCTTCCCTCTGTGGCCCAGCTTTCTCCCTGGGTTCCCGGTAGGAGGCCCGAGGGAAGCTGCCGCCTGTGCTCTGTGCTAACCTCTGCTTGGAAACCCTGTTTTTCCAGGATGGCAAGGTGAACGGAGTGACTGAGTCCACGCGCATCCTGGGCTACACCTTCCTTCACCCCAGCGTGGTGCCCCGCCCCCACGTGCAGTCCGTGCCCCTGACCCCGCAGGACGAGTTCTTCATCCTGGGCAGCAAGGGCTTGTGGGACAGCCTGTCCATGGAGGAGGCCGTGGCGGCCGTGCGCAACGTGCCCGATGCCCTGGCCGCAGCTAAGAAGCTGTGCACCCTGGCGCAGAGCTACGGCTGCCGCGACAGCCTCAGCGCCGTGGTGGTGCAGCTCAGCGTCACCGAGGACAGCTTCTGCTGCTGCGAGCTGGGTGGGGGCGGGGCGCTGCCGCCGCCCAGCCCGGGCATCTTCCCCCCTTCGGTCAGCATGGTGATCAAGGACCGGCCTGCGGATGGGCTTGGGGGGCCGTCCTCCAGCAGCGGCATGGCCTCCGAGATCAGCAGCGAGCTGTCCACCTCTGAGATGAGCAGCGAGGTGGGCTCCACGGCCTCCGACGAGCCCCCGCCCGGGGCCCTGAGCGAGAGCGGCCCCGCCTTCCCCAGCGAGCAGCGCTGCCTGCTGCACCCTGCCTGCCTGCCCAGCTCCTTCCAGCGCCAGCTGTCCAGCGCCACGTTTTCCAGCGCCTTCTCCGACAACGGCCTGGACAGCGACGACGAAGAGCCCATCGAGGGCGTGTTCAGCAACGGCAGCCGGGTGGAGGTGGAGGTCGACATCCACTGCGGCCGCGCCAAGGACCGGGACAAGCTGCAGCCCGTGCCGCACGTGCAGGCCGAGGCCAGCGACGAGGGCATCGTCATCAGCGCCAACGAGGACGAGCCGGGGCTGCCCAGGAAGGCGGACTTCGCCGCGGTGGGGACCATCGGCCGCCGGCGGGCCAACGGCTCGGTGGCGCCCCAGGAAAGGAGCCACAACGTGATAGAGGTGGCCACGGACGCGCCTCTCCGGAAGCCTGGAGGCTACTTTGCGGCCCCCGCCCAGCCGGATCCCGAGGACCAGTTCATCATCCCGCCGGAGCTGGAGGAGGAGGTCAAGGAGATCATGAAGCACCACCAGCAGCAGCAGCCGCCGCGGCCGTGCCCCGGGGACCCGCTGCCGGACTGCTGTGACACGCCGCTATGACCGCCGGCGCCCTGAAATAAACGAACCTGGCACGGCCGAGTGACGAGAGTCTCCGGGCTCGCGTTAACCAAGGGTTTGCTCCGCGCCCTTCCCCGACTCGCCCGCCTGCCGTCACCGCCAGTCTGTAGGTTCTCCCTGCTGGGGATTTTTAAAATAATTACCACTTTTCTTCTAGTGATGCTTTACCAATATGATTTAAATTTGTTAACTTCTTTTCCTAACGTATCAGATGTGTAAAGACAAAGAACAAAAGGTTTAATATATTACAGAGAAACAGTTAATGATAATGTAATATTTTTTAAAATGGCTTTTTATTGTTTTGTTTGGAAGGCAGGGCAGGTTGCCGTTGCTAAATGATTTAATAATATTGTAATTCTGGGGGGAAAGGCTTTTTTTTTGTCTTGAAAATGATAGACATTTGTAGAATATGGAGACTAACTCCTAGGAGTTGCTTTACTCTGTCAGGTGACTTGCGTCACTGGGATCCACTAATTTTCTCTGAGAGAACAGTTGATTGAGAAATTTCTATTGTAAATAGCTCAGTGTTGTATAGTGTTGCTTCTGATGTTTCGTAGTTTGGGCGTAAGGACACAGTCTGAACAACTGACTACCCCCTCCCCCTCCAGGGGCCTCCCTGCCCGCGCCCCTCCCCACCCAGTGCCACTAGTTCACCATCAAACACGAGGCTGAGCGGCGAAGAGCAGTCTGTTCGAAGGTGGTGGCTCTTGGGCCACTGCAGGTGAGCCTGCACCTGAGGGGCCTCTGTACCTTTTCCCCGCCTCTCCTGTCCCCTCCACCCATTTCCGCAGACACTTTCTAATCGTGTTCCTTACTGCCACTGCCACGGTCAGCATGGTTGTGTAGCATTCAGTTAGGGCATTTACATACCAAGAGTTCTATTACAGCAGAATGCACAGATGAACATGTCGTAATTTTTGTTATAATAAATACAAAATTTACAAGTACCGCACCCATCTGCTTTTGTCTCAGCACCAGATGTGCCTTGCAGACGGCCGCCACGGCCGGGGTTGGGCTTGGGGTGACTAGGTGGAACCTTGGTGACACCAGGTGCTTTCTGACTCTGATTTTTTTTTTTGGAAGGGAAAAACACCCAACAGGTTAACCTACATTGAATGAGGTAGTGATGTCGACCTTGAGATTAACAGAAGTAGTTGATCTTGTGGCCTTTCTAAGTCTTGTTATTATGTAGCCCAGATGTTAAAAGGGGACTAGACAGAGTTTGCAAAGATGGGGTCTCTGGAAACTGTCCCCCAGAGCCATGCCCATTCCCAACTCTTTTGGCGGGGGGGGGGGGGGGGGGGGCCAGAGCACAAGATCAGGTTAATCACCTTCGTCTGAACAGTGAAAATCAGAAGGTAGTTGGCTCAGTCCCCCCCACTAGGACAAGTGATGCTCGCATGGTGCAGCCCACTAGGAAGTCCAGCACTCCCCACTGACCGTCGGCTTCACTGACCAACGGCAGCCCCTCCCCGCTCCTGTGAGCCACGTGTTGAAGACACGGTCAGTCTTCTCTGTCTGGCGTGGACCAGCTTCCTAGGTGGACCTGTCTCCTCTCGTCCTTCAGGTCTGCCCTCGAGTGGTGATGGCTCTATGACAAGACAATTAGTATTTCTCAACTCGTAGGCTCAGTGGTGGTGTCCTGTCCCTTGGCTGAGTGGCCAGATGAGTGGACTGGCCTTGTCTTGGTGTCCATGCTCCGTCCTATGTGGGCCACTCGCACACCATGCTTCTTGGACACCACAAAGGCCACAGAGGAAGCTCCTCTTAGCCCAATGAGGGGTCAGTGACCAGTGGCCCAGACTGTTCAAGCCCAGGCCCAGCTCTGTGTTCCAGACTGGAAGCAAAACTGCCTGAGGACGCCTGTGCCCAGCCCCTCACTGGCCCCTGCCCTTTGCAGTCTGCCCTGCGGTGGGCAAATCCGAGCAGGCAGATGTGCAGGGCGCTGGGGCTCACACCAGAAGGCCGGGCTGGTTCCCGCGGTTCTTAAACGCCCTGTGGGCCAGGCTCACCTGCTGCCCTGGGTGGGGCCTCCCCAGGACGGCCACCCTGTGGATTTCTGTGCAGCTCCCTTCCGCAGGGGCCAGCACTGGCCACCCTCGTGGTGGTCAGCGGCAGAGGCAGCAGTCATTCGAGGAGCCCACGATGGGTCTGTGGGGGGCCGGCCAGGGGCCCCATCGGCCCCATCAGGTGTCCCGGGCAGAGCTCCCTCAGGAGCTCATGTCTGCGGCTGACATGCAGACAGGGTGCAGCTGGGGCCGGTGTTGGCCGCGGCCCGCCAGTTCCATCAGTGCCTGCTTTTCCGTTCGCTGCATGTACTGTGTCGTCACATTGAGCACGCCCTACGTACGTAGAAGGTGCTGGGGACATAAAGGACGAGACATTTCCCTTCGGGAGCTTGGGACAAACAGGCACACAGACGACAGGAGAACAGAGGAGCATGCCTTGCTCTTGTGTGTAAGCCTCCTGGCTATTTTCTGAGGAAGGGTTTCTTTTTCCTTCTCATCGAGGTAGCATCTGATAACAGATGTAAACTCTAATGTGCTTAATATTTGAGGGCCTTGGAATCCAAGGTACCTACAGAGTGAATATGAGCCAGAAGGGCATCTCCCCCTGCTGGGGAGACCAGGTAATTGGGAAAGAGCGGGAGAGGGCTCAGGCGATTGTGGAGCAGATTTTAGAAGCCCTGAGAAGGCTTGCGGCCTTGCTAGTAGACTCAGCTCCCGTGTAAGGACCCTAGTAGTGGTTTGGTGGTGGACCAACCACGTGTGTGCCCTCGGATTACTGACTTTGTAGAGGGCAGCGGAGTCGTGGGACTCCCAACCTGACTGACCTGGCTTCTCTAGATTGCTTTTATCACAGCACCCCCTGCTGGTGAAGTCGGACCCTGGGTGGAAATGGCCTCCGTGCTGGTTCCTTCTTCATCGTTCCTCCAGGTTTCCAGAAGAAACAAAGTTTATGCTACTTACAACGCATGAAAGCGATCCCAACACTATTAAGGAGATAGAGAATTTTTCAATCCTCACTCGAGGACATTTTTCCATTGTTCATTGTTTTTAGAAAGAGGGAAAGGGAGAGAAACATCGATGTGTGAGAGAAACATTGATTAGTTGCCTCACACATGCACCTGGTCAGGTGTGTGCCCTGATCAGGGACTGAACCCGCTACCTTTCAGCTATAGGATGGCACTGCAACCAACCGAGCCACACTGGCCAGGGCAGAGGCAGAGAATGCTAATTGAGCCGTATTGTATTGCACCTGTGGAGGTCTGTTTTGTCAGGTGGGACAGTGGATGACCGCTGGCTCCGGTCATGGGCACTGTGTCCCCTGGGAAGTTGACACGCAGGTGTATGAAGAGGTGAGCCGGTCACAGCCCTAGCCTGGAAGAGAGGAAATGAGCATCCCCAGCATCCTCCCAGTTCCCCGCTCCCCGTGGTAAAAGACACACGTAAAAACCCGAAATGTGCTTCGGATCCGGCAGGACAGCATCTCAGTCGGCCCAGCGAACAACCCCATTTGGTCATGTGACCCCCACGTGACCCCTCCTAGAAAGAAGTCATTGTGAGGTCACCCCGACCCATCAGGAGATGGAGTTCAGGGTGAAGTGTGGGGGCTGTGGCACCTGCCCTTCCTGCCTGCCCAAGGATCGAAGCAGACCACACATTCGAGGCAATTTGCAGATAGTGAAGCCTTATGTAAGCGGAAGTATTGTCACTGTTATAAATGAACCATTAAGGGTGGCTGGAAAGAAAATAATTGGGAACACAGCAAAAGTGCCTTTTTAAATGAAAAACTCACAGAAATATCTACTGAATTGTTACAGGAGAGAGAGAGAGATGCAGTAGGGAGAGAAAATAGGCTTTTCTCATTTCTTGCTATTGAATTTCATTTTCTTTCGATTCATCCTCCAACATACCTTTTGTGCAAATGAGTCGCTGCAAACTCTGTTCTGTTTCCCTGTAGTCATTCACAGGCCGTGAACTGATCCCCATTGCTGTGTGCTTGAAAGATGGCTCTAAAATCTCTTTATTCCCCACCGCTATCAAAATGCCAGAATTGCCACCAAGGCCAGACAATTTGGCAAGCCCACTACCCCGACCATTCAGTGGCAGGTCCTGAGGGTGATGGGGTTGTGGGGCTGCTGCCTAGTGTTCCCTCCTTTCTAGAAGATCAAGGTTGAGCACTTGGCAGGAGGAGATGGACAGGATCCCTGACCTCCTGGCAGTCTTATGAAGCAGGAAGTCACTCCATCCCTGGCCCTGAATTGAAGAGCCCCCCAACAAGTGCTGCCTTTGTTGGGCTGTGGTTCATGAGTGCCTTCATTTTAATTCAGGACCGGAAACACAATATTCTGTCCTATTCAAAGGGGGACAGCAGAGCGCTTGGAGAATTTGCTGCCATCTGCTCACGACTAGGCCTCCTCCCATCACCCTGCCTCTCCTCCTCTGAAGACGTCAACGTAAAATGTTTCAAATGGAAATTTCAAGTGCTTTTTACTCATTCCTAGTTCTTAGATCTTATTCCAATGAACTTGCACTTTCCCCTAATTACTAATCTTATGTATTGAAAGAGCGTTCAAATAGCAACCAAGGTAAATTTCCCAAATGTTGCACCTCCAGATGTTGACTTTTCTCCAGCTCATTAAGAGGTCATTTGCTTTCCTGGGTCTGTGCAAACAGCTCCACAGTTAGCATTCGGAGGTTCTTAAAAATCAGCGGAAATTGCCTCGTGTGCCAGGAATTAGCCACACACACAAAATATTTTGTTGTATGGCCTACAATCCATTTTAAGAACTACTCGAATATTCCTTTTCCTAGAGCGATGTCAGTGGGTTAAAAGTAGCTCATTGAAATGTGCGTCACATCCAGGCCTGCGGAGCAGGGAGCGGTGGGTCATGGGCCGCAGCCATCCTCTCACAGGTGAGCCCAGCGGCAACCTTATTAGGCAGGCGGCACAGTGCGGCCTGCGTGTCCTTTGCATACACTTTTATGGCAGCACTTCCAGGACTCCCGCACCCTTCAGATTTACATCTTAGGGTATTTCTTGCATTACCGGGCGTGGGGTTTCGTCCTCTTCTCGATCCCTGGCACACTTTCGAAGGTCCAAGCTGGTGCGTGTCAGGGAAAGCAGGCAGCGGGCAGGAAGGGTGAGCCCGCCAGTGTGACCACAGCATGCTGCTGTCCACTTCAATCCAGTCCGAACCTCAGAGGGCAGGGCTGATCCCGAGAGGGCTCCGAGTGCTTGCCCCTAGGCAGAATCCACACTGTCACTCTGCTGAGAGTTTTGTGGTTGTTGTTCTGTCTGGAGCTCTAAGACTGAGGCTCCTTGACCCCCTTTATAAGCTGCTGAACGCCTCTGTGAGTGAGTGGAGCGCCCACCCTGTGCAGAAGTGCCAGGCTGGGTGGAGTGCATGAGATGAATGATAAACCACATTTCAAAGGTGACAACCCGCTGCAAAGACCCATGGGACCAAGAATGGGGGAGTGGGGGAAGGGTCAGGGTGTGGACTTGCACCCAGGTGAGATGGCCAGTGGGCCAACCCCGAGTTCAGAATTCTCTGTAAGTCCCAGTCCTGCGGTGTGGTCCTTGAGAACTGGCTCTGTGGGAAGTTCTTCCTGTCCCCCAGTGGCCTTCAGACGTGTCTGTGATTCCCGAGGGACAGCACAGACTTCCCACCTCCAAGGAATAAAGAAGGGAGAAGGAGCACCACCCACGTGCCACTCCTCATTGACGCCCAGAGCGGGCAGGTCCTTCCCACAGTGGACAGCCAGTAGCCCTTGCTGCCCACAAAGGACTCACCGTGGGGGCGCTTACTGTGCCCCCATGTCGGCCGCTCCCCGCTGCCTCCTGGACGTCTCCTGCAGGCCTGGCGCTGGCAGACCTGTCATCTGTCATCAAGTCCTGTCAATACCTCCCAGACCTCCTTCATGGAAGTCAGGGACGATGAATACACAATTTATTTTTTAACAAACAGGATTATTGCAGATGTGAAGAAAATAGGAAGAGGGTTGTGGGGTCAAGGTGGTGTTTGAGAAGAAGGCAGGCTCTGGAGGAAGAGAATCTCAAGCAGAGGACCTGCCAGGGCACAGCCCTGCAGGGAGCAGTGAATGCTGGGATGCGGGAGGCAGTGGGCATTTGGAGCGTCCCTCTTCGTGCTCCAGCATCTGACAGATAAGCAGCAAGGCAAAGAGGTTACGTTTGTTACTTAAAGCTGACAATGCAGAATGGGGTTTGTGTCATTGGTAAGTGGGCCTCGGGTTACTGAACCCCGTCATCAGCCAGACTCGCTGGAGTGGAGAGCAACCCCTGGAGGTGCAGCTGAGAAGTGGGGTTCCCTCGAGGACGAAGGGAGGCCAGGGCATCCCTTCTGCCCACGTGGGCACAGTGCATCCTTCCTCCTGTCCCGAGAGGGTCCCGGGGGCTGACCCACAGCTGGAAGGGGGACCCCTGTTGGCAGCTTGGCCAGCTCAAGGAGGTCAGTAGGATTAGAGGTCAGTGACCTGGGCTGGAGGGTCTGAGACATGGAGCAAGGCCAGTGGGCCGGGGCGAGGCAGGGGCTTCCTGAGGGGGTTTCACATCTACTCTCTGCTCCCAGTCCCTCAGGTCCTGGCCACAGCTCTGCGGCTCTCACCATGGCATCTGCACCTGGTCACTCGTGGGGTGGGTGGGTATACGCCTACAACAAATGCCCCATAACTATCTACCCAGCGAAGAATGCACCAACCAATCCGGCCTGACTTCAAATATTGGGAAACCCTGTCTCCCTAAGTCCTCTCACACTTGTCACACGTTGTGTCCGGGTTTTCCTTCAGAGCTTGTGGCTGCGACTGAGGGTGGAGGAGCCCAGCGTTGTCTGTACGGGGTTGGGACTGGCCCCAGTGGCTTCTGAGCAGCGTTTGGAGCCCTGTGTTTAGTGCACTGGTAGCCACTCCTCCCCGGACCCCTGAGACTCAGGAGATGGCCAGGGTGGGAGGCTGGGATTATCACTGATGCCAGCCAAGAGACTAACCATGGATTGGCCGTACTCTACATCAGGCATTGTCCGCTCACCCTATGGGGTGTGTGCACCTTCCACTTCCTGCCCCGGACTAGGAAAGAGCTTTCTGAAGACAGGACTGGAATCCAGGCTTCTCTGGGGAGCCTTTTGACATGTGCATTCCTCTCTTTCCATTTTACAGTGGTTTTACCAGCGGGTAAGAACTTTAGCCGTGAGCTCCCTGATGGAAAGATCTATCTGACAGAGGAATAACTAGAACTACCACTTTCAAAATGTCTCCTCTTTAACAAAATACCAGTTCCTCCCTGGATTGATTACGATGACTTGTTTCTGTTCAGTTATGGGCAGTAGCTGAAAGACCTCATGGGGAACTACGGGCCACCGGTCTGCAGTGGGGACCTGCCTTCTGCAGGGAGAGGCGCAGGCCCTTGGAGTCCTGTCGCTGCCACGCCGGCAACACCGGCACAGAAGGGGGACTGAGGCATTTTCAGTTGTTGTTCAAAACAGACTGAAAATTGGCTGCACACCCACAATTTCCCAGGGTTCAACATTAGACACAGTTCTTTGGAGCTGTGGAAACTGCTCTATTGAGCTAACCAAACCCCCCCCCCAACTGCCCCCCACCGCCCTCTGCTTCACCTCCCGCTCCAGGATATGTGCTAAGGACTGCGGATGACTTTGGTCACAGGTGTTTCATCGTGTCTCTCCTTTAAAGTGCTTATGGGGCCCTGACAGTCCCTTCATTCCACAGACACCATGATCAATAATCCAGTACAAGTGGGAGGGAAAGAATCTTTCTTCTCCTTTCAAAGTGTTTTTGGCTAGTCTAATAATTAAGTCCACAGGAGGCCAACTAACGAGAGAAAATAACCAAGTCTAATTACCACCGCACATGTGGGAACCGCACACACAAGGCCCAGCCAGGGACCCTGCACCCGTGAGGGCCTCAGAGGCCGGGAGGGAAGACGGGCGTTTCTGAGATAGAAGAATGCCTTCTGACCTTCTGAGCTAGGGGTGCGGTGGGGGGCCTCGAGGGCTCAGAGGGTCGCGGCAGGATGATAAGAACAGAATGATAAGGTAAGAACTTGAAGTTTATCCTGCCATAGAGATAAGTCAAACAAGGTTATGTCTGATAATTCTTTTTTTTTTTTTAACTTTTATTTTCCATCCTCACCCAAAGATAGGCTCCCCACTTAGAGAGCAGGGAAGGAAGAGAGGGAGAGAAACACCAATTGGTTGCCTCCAGTACATGTCCAACCGGGCATGGAACTCACAACCTACATGTGTGCCCTGACCAGGATGGAACATACAACCTTTTGGTTGATGGCTGACGCTCCAACCACGTGAGCCACAACTGCCAGGGCTGTGATCATTCTCATTAGAAAGCCACCTACGTGATCTAAAATATAACCAATATTTTTTTCTGGTCATAAAATAATACATGCACAAAAGTTGGAAAAGAGAAGAACATTAACGGAGCACAAGGACGACCTCATTCTCATATTAGCATTGTTTTATTCCTTTCCAGCCCTTCTCCTAAGCAGCAGTTTTTAGCGCGTAATCGCGATTAAGCTGTATTCCATATCCTTCTTCCCCCATGTGTTTTGAGCATCTTTCCTGGTTCCTAAAAACCCTTTGCAAACATTTTTAAAAGCTCATGCTATTCCGTTAGTCACACAGGTCAATGACGGGGTCATTTGAATGGTCTCCAGCTTTTCGGCCATTGGGACAGCCCTGCAATGAACTGCTTTGCTCTTGCCGATTACACAATTGCAAATGTTAATTTAATCAATATGTTGATTAAAATCTATGGATAGCTGGAGTGAGAGGTGGGGAGCTCAGCCGTGGCTGTCTGTGGTGGAGGCCAGCGTGGCCTTGGCTCCCAGGTGTGGAGCTGACACAGCCCCCGAGGCAGTGGTCCTGGGCTGTTGGTGGGCCCCACTGTGTGGAGAGATGTGGGGTCAAAGCATCGGCAGCAAAAGGGAAAAGTACCCTAAGTATTTATTTTCTTTCTGGGAAAAGAAAGGAATTTTAGTAAAAAGAAAATTCTGATATAGTTTTAGGCTGACTCATAAAGAGTTATATATCTCAGCTTTGAGAAAGGAAATCAGGATTTCATTTTTCCGCTCTGTGAAATGTTCTTTTCAGTGGCTAATGGTTGATAGCAGATTTCAACGACATGGGGTTTCAAATCCTAAAGACTGAACTCTAGCATCTGTGATTGATTTCATGGTCAGGTTTTCAATGTCAAGACTAGATCCAGATATGTGGTACTTTGCAAACAAACCTAGGACACTTGGTGTTCACCATGAACCCAGCTCAGCCTACCCTGTCCCTCAAGTACTGCACAGGCTAGTGGAGGAGAAAGGCATTGAAAAATAAAAGGGCCAGGAGTTCTAGTGCAGACAGCTCTGAGTTCAAATCCTGCCTCTGCCTCCGATTAGCTGGGTGTCCTTGGCAATGGAATCTCCCTGGAATCTCCCAGTCCTAGTTACTTGGTCTGAAAACTGGGGTTCATGGTACACAGTCAACACAAGAGGATTTGGTGATGATGGTCACTAGTTTGTAGGAAGGACTTAACTTCAAGGGTCTCAAATGCACAGAAAAGAGCAGCCACCCAGGTCAGGACCAAAGGCAGCATCACAGAGAGGCGCTTTCTGCTGGGGTCCCCAGGGGCTGCTGGGAGAGGTGGCCCATGGAGACGTAGGGTGACAGCGTCCCCACCAGGGGAAGGGTCACTTTACATATGCCAAGTCTGGGTGCCAGCAAGAAGTCCAAGTTCTCTGAGCTTTGACCCTGACCTGCTGGCTCCTTGTGTGTGTCGGCATCTTAGACCCCATTGTTCTGTCCTCTTTGAAAAAAATTATCCTTCTAAGCATTACAGACGATGAGAACAGAATGGTGTTGGATTTGGTGTTAGTGAGTGAGCGGTCTACGGTAGCCTGTCCCCTGCGGGTGGGCTGCCGAGTCTCACATCCACTCTGAATGCCATCTGCATGGTGGCAGCCCACTGTCTCTGCACACCTGCGTGTGGGTTTCTGTTCAGTGTCAGAAACTCACCCCACCCAAAACAGAACTTCTGGTTTCCTGCCCCAAATGAATACTCTCTTGGTCCTTCTCATGACACAAATGTCACAGGGAACCAGTTGCTCCAGGCAGAACACCAGGAGTCACCCTTGATGGCTCGTGTCCACGCAGCCAGTCCATCCAAGTGTCCTACCCATTTCATCTTGAACACGTAATTGAACAAGTGTCCCAGACCGTCCACTGCTGCCCACCTCCCCTGCTTGTCCAAGAGACTATTACCTCTCATTTGGGCTTCTGGATGGGGTTCTGCTGTGGCACCGCGCCCAGCCACTTCCCATCAGAACCATCATTTCAAAAAGTAGAGAACCATGCCAGGCTCCTCGGGGGAGTCTCCTGTGGGTTTCTGTCACTCCAGAATGCACCCACACTGCTCACAAGGGCCTGCCCAGTCTGATACGGCCCAACGGCCTCCCCACGCGTGGCCCCTTCCGCTCCCGCCCTCATACACACCCTCTAGTCCCAGGCTTCCCAACTTCAGCTCCAATGACAATTTGGGTCCACATAACTCTTCCTTATGGGCAGCTGTTCTGCCCATTGTAGGGTTCTGGAATCATCTCCAGCCCCACCTGCTAGCTGCCAGTAGCGCCCTCCCATTCTTGTGGCAACCAAAGTGTCTCTAGACACGGGCAGTGTTCCCCAGGGGGCAGAAGCTCTGCTGTGAGGGTCAGTAGTCACATGGCACTGGCTTCCTTCCGGCCAAACCAGTCCCGTGCATCCCCTTGAGATGCCTTGTGGCAGCTCCCGCCCTGCCGGACACTCTTTCGTAGATGACGTCATGTCCGCCCCCTCCCCTGTTCTGTTTCCGCTCAGATGTCACCACCCAAACTAAGGTGGCACCTGGAAGTCTGCATCACCGTAGTTCAGCTTCTCCTTACCCTTCGTCAGTTTCTGAAACGACCTTGGTTCTCTGTTCTCTGTCCCCTCGTTAGATGGCAAGCTTTGTGAGTGTAGACACTGGTCTGCCTCCCTGAGGTGTCCCAAATACGACCAACGGGACCAGGCCTATAGCAGGCGTGGGACAAGTAGCAAATGCCAAGTGGATACATCAATACCTTCCTCCTGCTTCACGGAGATTTTGTGAAGGTCGAGGGGCGCTGGCCTGAGGGAATTACAGAACACTCCGGGTGACTCCAGGACACCACTGAAGATCTAGAAAGATTTTGTTTGGCAGCATCTTTTAGAGTCAGCTTTCTTCATCTGGGGAACCAAGTGCCAGGGGTCCCAGGCGAGGAGCCCCACAGATCCAGCCTTCCTACTGAGGAGGTGCCACCTGGTCCTCCTGGCTGTGACAGAAAGGTCACTTTGGGACGCCCCAAGCAGAAGTGTAGAGGGTCAAGAACAGTCGGGTCTCGGAGAGGGTGCTGACTCAGAGGGCCCTGGGCTGTCCTGTTAGGGGTGGGAAGCTGATCCAGGAAGGGGAAGGCGCCTGCTGGGAGCCACGGTGCTGGTCAGGAGGCTGGGGCATCCCTCCTCCTCCAGCCCCATCCTCCTGACCACCCCGTGGTCACACAGGATGCGTTTCCGGGGGCTGCCAGCCAGCCTCTTGACTCCACTCCTCGCCAAGCACAGGGCCCAGTCTGCCTCTCCTGACCTCTCCGAAGCTGCGGAGTTGGTGAGTCACCTGCTCTCATTGTCTTCTCCGCTGTCAGCAGGCTTCCTTACAGGGGGAAAAAGCAAACCTTTGCAAGATTAATATTGACCACAAAGGATATGTTTCTTCACTTTTTTCAACGTCTCCATTTTCCATCTCAATTGATTCAACCTGTTGAAACTACAACACATCACAATTAAATATTGAAGGCCGGAGCCGGGAACCAAAGGCAGTATTGATGGGACTGTCCAGTATTGAAGTTCTCACTGTAAAAATGGATCACTTTGGATCACTGTAAGAAATGGATCATTTCTTATTGACATACAACTGCTCATAACGGCACACTCCCGGCTTGCAAAAAGCATCGACTCACACGTAACACGTGCCCACAGGACTTGAGCTGAGTGTCCAGGCTCTGAGGCTTTTGTTCCCTGGGGCGGAAACGCAAGGAGAAGTCTCTCCTACAGCACCCGTGTGTGCAAGGCGGGGCTCTCGGGTGTCTGGACCCGAGAATGTGCTGTTCGTGTGGCTCTGCGGCAAGGTAATGTTGAGGGGTACTCTGACACAGGCTGCCTTCCCCACTGGACAGATCTCAGGGACAATGCTCAAGAAATGAATTGGAAAAGGATTTAGAGAGCTGCTGTTTGACGGCAAATCTCCAGGCTGCTCAACCAAAGGCTCACTGCACTGTCCCTCACACAGTCCCACACTTCCCTGGGGCTGCCGTGACAAAGTCCGACCCACCGAGAGGCCTCAGCCAACAGAGTTTACTCGGTCCCAGTTCTGGAGTCCAGACGTCTGACACCAGGTGCTGGCAGGGCCTTGCTCCCTCTGACACCTGCAGGGGAGGACCCATCCTGCCTCCGCCTGCTTCCGGTGGCATCTGGGTGTTCCTTGGCTTGCAGCCACCTCGCTCCAATCTCTGTGTCTGTCATCACATGGCCTCGTCCCTGTGTGTCTGTGTCTCTGAGTCCAGATGGCCCTCGTCTTGCAAGCACACTGGCCATACTGGATTGAGGGCCCACTCTAGCTCGGAGTGATCTCACCGGAATTAGTTACCCCGCCGTGTCCAGTTCCCATGTAAGACCACGCTCTGCAGCGCTGGGGGCTAGGACTTGGGGGTGTGAGTTCGGTGTGGACACAGCTCCGCCTGGAACAGGCCTTCCCCAGGGTCACTGCTGCAGGGCACTCGGTGGGGGCCGGAGGCCATGCCCGCCTTGCGCAACCCTGTCGGTGACCTCCGTGTTGGTCAGTGACCTGTCGGGCTCATCTGCGAGCAGCCTGCACCACGAACGGACTGTTGCTTCCAGAACTTGGGCTGATGCAAGGGGGTGTCGCTGGCCCTGACAGCAGAGCCGAGGAGCCCAGGGCGAGCTGCGCTGTCAGCGTGTGGCTGTGCAGACAGCTCCCGTCCCCTGGGAGAGCGGCGGCGGTACTCACCAGCACCCATGGCTGAGACGGGGAGGGAGCAGTGTCACCCCCGGGCAAAGGCCTCAAGGCCAAGGCCCAATCCTGGAGACTCTTTGTGTTCTTGGAGCCAACAGGCTTTGGTGTGCCCGTGACCACATGGTCAGAGAGCACAGGGAAAAGGGAAGCCTGTCTGTGTTCGGGCGGAGACCCCACCACAAAGGGTGAGCTGGAGAGACGGGGACCCAGTTGGCTTTGTCTGGAGACCTTCCGGCTTCCTGTGATGCTCCAGATATCAAAGCCCTGCGCTGGGACAGGCGGCGGGGGCCGGGCGATGCCCGCCTGGACTTTGGCTTGGAAAGGCTGATCCGGTGCTGGCAGGGTCAGAGGTCAGTGGCTTAGGAAGCGTGAGAAAGTGACAGTGGCCCAGAATAGCCACTCTGGGAAATGGAGGGTGTTGGGAAGAGTCCCGAGGAGCAAGGTGTGGCGGGCAGGCAGGGTGGGGCCGAGGGTGGGCCGCATTCCCAGCAGGGCTCTGCAGTACAGTCCATGTTCTTCGCCTGCAGTGTTTGTTCTCAGCCTCCGGGGCACAGGAGAACCTGGTGTGGGCATGAGAAAGTACAGGTGCCAAGTGGCACCCTGAGAAATCCTGGTGGCACGGGCCTGGGGGTGGGCCCCGCTCTGGGCCAGTCTACTGTGCAGCGGGCCGGGGGTCGGGGGTGGGAACCCTCTCCCCAGAGAGTTCTTCCCACTCTGGGTGTGGAGAGGACTCAGACACCCAATTTGACACTGAACAGAAAACCAGGGTGCTCGGGACCCACAGAAGGACACATTCTGACAGATGTGCTCACCTCTGGGACCTCCTTTGTAGCGCACAGGGCGGATCCGGCGGGCCCTGTGCCGCTGAGCCAGCCGGCCTGGCTGGGGACGCCATGGCACCGGTGGGCGGGCCGCTTGGTTCCGAGTGTCCGTGTCTGCCAGGCCCTCAGGCAGGAAAGAAGGCCAGCCCTGAGTGGCCCCAACTGCCGTCACCAGCAGGACAGATGGGCCCCAGGGCAGGGTCCACAGAGGCTCCCTTGGGTGGGCCCTGGGGGACGAGGGCAGGGGTGGGATGGCTGGCCCTCCTCGGAGAAAGCACCCTGTGCAACTCCTACTTGCAGGTGGGAACGTGGGGCAGCCCACCAGCGCTTGGAAACTGCAGGCCTGCCCCCACGTACCTGGCAGACTCCTGAACCTCCCAGCTTCAGCAGGGCAGGAAGACACCAAGTCACCTTGTGGGCTTTTCAGAGGTTGGGGTTTCACGCCCCAGAGGCCTCTTCCTAGGGCCCTGGCCCGCCGACTCCTTCCTCTCCGCACTCCTCCCTTCCGGAACGACTTCGTGTTCCCTTAAATTACATTTCAGCCGTCTAGTTAGTAGAATGAGCCGGCTTAAATTCAGAGACTGACATTAGGGAAACACCAGGGTTTTCATTCACACTTGTTTCCCTCCTCAAGTTGCAAGTCCAGGGCAGCTTATGGTAGAGGTGCCGGTGTTCGTACAGTGCCCAAAGTTTATGAAGCACTTACATGCTCACTGTCTCCCCAGGACACTCGGCTCTGAAGACACAGTAAGTAGGGCTGGACCTGGGCCACCTCCGCCTTGCTGGCTACCTGAGGCCACGAGTCTCTGCCCCCCTCCCCAGGAGAGACCTGGGGTGTTCTGCTCGGGGACTGACTCCCCTTGACGGAATGTGGATTAGAGCCGCCCTGCCCTGAGCCGAGACTCTGAGGAATGCACTGGAGCCAGACAGCCTTGTAATCACAGTCCAGTGCTGTGGCCTTGCTCCTCGGTAGCCGCCCACATCACCTGGAGCGATGCCAGCTCTGGGGACCTGTGACCCGAGCCGCCCACGGTCCCCGTGCTCAGAAGGACTCTGCGCTTAGAAAGGTTGCCCACTGGGTTAATGCTCTGCGCTGGCCTCGTGGCGTCCTTAATCACGGTTTGACGAGGGGCCTTGCCTGTTTATTTCATACGGGGTGCTGCACCTTCTGTAGCGGGTGCTGCCTGGGAACGTCTTTAAAATGCAGAGTGTCAGGCCCTGCCCTGCACCCTCTAGCCCAGCACCTGCATTTGAACAAGATGTCCAGGCTCTTCCCAGGCCCATGAGAGTATAGAAGCCCTCCTCCCCACACCACATGGGAGGTGTTTCCCCAGAACTTAGCGCCAAAAGGTGTTAAGGAGAGGAGATAAAACATTTTGAAAAATGCATGAAGGACAATGAAAGTGTGGGCAACCTACAGATTTTTTTTAATAGCCTTAAGCCTAGAACCTTGGAATGGGCCACAGCAGCACACCGTGTCAGAAGGCTCACGCCCAGCAGAGCTCTCGTCATGGAATGTTAGCAGGAGCAAGAACCAGTTTCTTCCCTTGGGGACGGAGCCAAATACTCCTACTCCACATCCTGGCCAGGACAACAGGGCAATTCCTTGGGTGGGGTGGGGGGGTGTCCATCCTTGGGTTCAATTTCAGTAGATGCCACCAGCAGGTTCACTGGTATCCTGATTCTTCTGGAGCCACGGGTCAGCCACACGCCCCTGCATTTGGGAAGTGCCTGCGGCTGCCCGTGTGGTCCCACCACACCTGGGGGTCATGCCCCCCCAAGGAGCTCTGAGTGAGGGCAGCAGCTGCATATGGGTCTCCGTGGCAAAGGGCCCCCACAGTCAGAAGGAACTCCAGCCAGCACTCATGCAGCTGAGCATCGCCAGTGGAGGAAACATCTGTGGTCAGAGTTTTCTGGACTCGAGATCTGAGGGCAGAGGTGTCTCTCGGTGGACCAGTCCCAATGGCCATGACGGCAATGAGTGTCCTGGCAGTGCCTGCAGGCCATCACCAGGCCTGGCCCCTGGCCCCATATCTGGGATCACTGTGCTCTGCCGTGTGGCGCACTCTCTTGGACAGCCCGCTGTGGACACTGTCCATGGAGACCAAGGGGCAGTGATGCCCCTGTGGGATGGGTGTGCCCACCCCCCACATGGGTTTATCTCCCAGGAATTCCTGTAGAAAATGCCAGATATCCCTGTAATACAAAGGAACTCTAGTGCCTGAGCATAGGTACCAAAACAAGTTAACTCACTGATACTCGCTTTGCTTTACATCTTAAAGCTTCAGTAGGGTGGAGGGTGCTGAGCCTGGCAGAAAGGGATGAGGGTCCCTGTTTCACGGGGACAGAGTTTCCGGCGGGGAGGACGGCGGGGAGGAGGAGAAGCCCTAGGGTGATGGTGATGGCCGCACGGCAGTGTGAGTGTGCTTAATGCTGCTGAGCTGGACACACGGAAATGGTTGAAAGGGTGAATTTTATGTACATGTGGAGTCCTGTAGTCAATTTGTAGTGCAAGCCTTAAAGAAAAATGAGGGAAAATGAATGATGGATAGTATGTAAAAGTTCTCCCAAAAAAATGATCAGAAGGAGTAGTAAAAATTTTTTAAGTAAAAAAAAAAAAAAATTGGTATCCCTTGCACCAGAATTTGTGAACTGAAGTTCCCCGAAGCCGGGGTCGGAGAGCTGATTTCCTGAGAGTGGGTGTGGCTTCCGGGACGTTTCTAACATTGAACGGTCACCCTGCGCGGTCCACTCGCGGTGACCGTGACGGGGGGGGGGGGGAGGCTTCCCGCTCCCTGGGTCGCCACTCGAGCATGGTGAGGCGCATCCCACGGCACGACAAGGAGCCTGGCGGCCAGGGAAGGTCACGGCTCTCGGTTGTTGGCACCAGGGACTGTCCCCTCGCTCTTCGCTGCCAGGAAGTTCTCTCTTCTGTGTGCAAAATCCTCCAGGTTGGAATTTTTCTTTACGGCCCAGTTATGATCCGGTCTCCTGGCAAAGAACAGGGATGAAAATAAAGTTCCCATGACTGTGATGAAAAAGAAGCTCTGTCGTGAGGACAGAATGACAGTGGCCTGGCAGGGCCCCTGCAGATGTGAAGGCAATCGGGGTGTCGGGAGGCGGCAGACCTGTTGGATCGGGGAGCTCAGTGCAGACGGAGGGGCCCAGACCAAGGCGAGGTGGGCGCGGTCTCTGGTTGGTGCGGGTCAGACCTCACTGTGCGCCCCGTGTTCAAGCCCAGGACCGAGTTCTCTTGGGGCGCCACCCCACCAGTGTCCTGTCCAGAGCTCAGGCCGGAGGGGCTGCTCGAGGTCTGCGCAGGAGGCGGGGAACTGGGCAGCCACGTGGGGTGGAAGCAGGCCCACGGGGGACGTTCCAGGTGGTCGAAGGCGGCTGGGGAGGCAGCGGACATTTTCCGTGTGGGTCAGAGAGGGAGCTGTCCAGTGAAGGGTCCCAGAGTGGGGAGCAGCTGTCCTAGGAGGTGCCTGCCCCCCCGAGGGCAGACAGCCACCACGGAGAACGCGAGGCCGTCACCTCCTGCATCCCAGCTTCTCCGTGTGTTGCACGATGCCTCCGACCGCTCTCGTGTTTTCTGGTGAAAGTACACTTCATTCATTTCATTTCCAGCACAGGGAACTTTGAGGCTGTGACAAGTTTAAGTTTAAGCTTTTTTTTTTTTTTACCATGAATAATAAAAACAGCAAGAATAGAAGCCAGGACGAAAGTGGAGAAGGAACGTGGCACCTACAATTTGTCGTGTGGCCACTAGGGGGCAGGCGAGGATAGCGCTTCGGAGCCACTCAGGCCCCTTGCTGTCCCACCACCGAACGAAGGCCTGAGCAACAGAAAACCTGCAGCACAAACCAAAAATGGCTTGCAAGGGACAATGGAAAGAATAAGAGGGCAGCAATCTTCAAAGACATAGTGGCTGAGATTTTTGGGGGGAGTTAATAGAAGACATGATTCTTCAGATTCAAGGTGGAGGCAGCCCTGATTCGTGTAAATTAAAGGCACAGCTGAGCGGATGAAAATGAAGCCGCAGACCACCAGACAGAGGGAAAGGAAGATTGACTACCTCTGGGTGAAGAAACCGGAGGCTGAAAAACGAACAGGCTTACCTGCGGAACAACCGCAGCCCGAGGGGCACAGGCCTCCTCGGCGAACAAGAGACGTCAGGCTACCAGGTTCACGCTCATGCCGGCAGGAGAGAAGTCCCGATGCGGACTTCCCGTCTAGCAAAACTGTCATCCAGGAGTGAGGGCCAAAAACAGACGTCTTCGGTCGAACAAATACACAGGGTTTACCCCTGGCGGACCCCTCCTGAGAGAAATATTTAAAAATTATTTTGAAGGAAAAAAATAATGCATTGAACCTCTTTAAAGGGAATGCTTAGGGTGGTCTTCTCCATTCTGGCCCCTCTCGCCCGCGCCCCTCACCTCCAACCTCACATTCTGGGGGGGATTCGAGGAGGATGCCCAGACGGTGGTGGCAGAACACAATGGGTTCTTCCGTTCCACCCCAGTCCCCCGTTACCCTAATCTCTGGCCCCTGCATGTGTGTTCTGGCCGCCTCTGGCTGGGTGTCGCTGCCACCCTCCCCCTCCTGGGACCAGAGACAGCTTCCAGGGGACCCCCAGAGGGTCCACTCCACAGCTCAGGCCAGAAAAGTGGCCACAGTTTCCGATTTTGTGCAGGAAACTCCCAGATGTCCACATCTGGTTTCTCGCAACAGTATCTGCTGGCAGAGGGCTTTGTTTGGGTTCTCCCTGACGAAGTTTCCAGGTAGAGAGGTTTAGCTGGGAGGGGACCCTAGGGGATGCTGGCAGGGGTGCGGGGGTATGAGAGAAAGACACAGGCAAGGGAGCATGTGGCATCGAGCCAGCTGCCACTGTGGGCCCTGAAGCTTAATCCTGTCCGGAAAGCTCTGGAAGCAGGATAGAACACACCCCTTGACTGTCTCGCCTGAGGGACTGGGAAACTGGGGTATTTGCACCCCAACCTTTGCCTGCCACTGTCAGGAGGCTGCTTGAGTTCCTGGCACTTTGGCCCACTGTACAGGTGGCAGAGGGGCTGCAGGTGAAGAGAGTGTCCTCAGGCCATGAAAGTTGGCATTCCAGCCTGTCAGCGTGAAGGGGAAAGACAGAGTGTGGGCGGGGCAGTTAGCATCTGCCTAGCACCTGCACTCCAAGCCTTCAGGCAAATGCACCTTTTCTACGGGCGAGAATTAAAAGACCTCAACAAACTCAGGGCCAGGACTGGCTGTCTTCCTCCAAGGTGAAAGGTACCCTTCGAAGGTGCCTTTTCTAAATGAACCCCAGACTGCAGCTCCCAGGTCTCTGGAAAACATCTGGAGGGAGTACAGGCAGCCTGGAGCATTTCCCTGTCATGAAAGAGACAGACTTGAAACACGCCCAGGTGTGTGATTTGCCCGCCGGCCTCGCTGGTGGCCTGGAAGATAGTCCAGCAGGTAGACGTGTGTTTGGGATGCCACGCAGGTGCGGCTGGCCCTGCAAACGGCATGGGAACGGGGCATCCGGGATGCTCAGCCCCCTGGCTGACCTCAGCTGCAAAAGAGGACGCACTTGCAGGTCACAGATAGTTGCCCAGGTTTGTGTTCTATGAAAAGACCTGGAGAGGGGTGGAATTAGAAGCATACCGTTGACCCTCCTAAAATAAACCGCGGCAAAAAGCTTCCGGAGTGGCTGGGAGACATCAGGGTGTGACACGCTGCAATTTAGCCTCGGCGGCAACCGCCCCCGGTGACCTGGCCCAGCCCACTAAATGGCTTTAACGACCTCATTCTTTCTCCCCTTTTGTTCATTGCTGCGGTCTACAACCTTATTTTAGGTGCCTGGTATTCGATGCCGTCTCTAATAGCTCAGACACTCATTAGTGGAGGGGGTTCAGTTAGAGGCCTCATCTGTAAAACAGCAATGCTACCCTCCCTCCCTCTCTTTCTTTTCTCTCTCTAGGAGCTATTTATAATTAGGAAAAGTTAGGCCTTTTTGTCATATGACTTGCAAAAACATTTTTTCCATTTGTTATTTTTACAAATTTAGCATATGGGGATTTTTTTTTCCTTTCCATGCAAACAGTTTTTAAAAAAAATGTATTTGTCTCATCTTTTATGCCTCTGGATTTTGAGCCACAGGTTTGAAAAGTGTAGGAATAGCCCTGGCTGGGTGGCTCAGCTGGTTGGAGTGTCCGCCTGAGCACTGAAAGATTGCAGGTTCTGTTCAGGTCAGGGCACGGACCTAGGTTGGGGGTTCGATCCCCAGCCGGGGCACGTGCAGGAGGCAGCAGATCGATGTTTCTCTCTCCCATTGATGTTTCTTTCCCTCTTTCCAGAAAAAGAGAAAGAAAAAGTTAAAGGGAAAAGTGTGGGACGAGGGACACTGTTCAGGGGAGAGCAGACCCTAGGCACCCGAGGAGCCAGTTTGCTGGGGGCCACCCTGAGACCTGCCCCCCACCGTTCAGGTTGGGGCTGCAGCTCCCTGGGTCTTGGAAGGCTGGCTGCCTTTTCCTTCTAAAGCCTCATTTCATGGGACCGGGGCCTGGAAGTATCTCGCAGACGCGCGTACAGAGAAAAGAGTGAGGGGCGAGACAGGGTGCGGTCCGGCCTCTGCGCGGCCTTGCCCCCAGCTCCTCCCGAGGGTGCCCTGGGCTGCGGGTGGCCGACTGCCCGGAGAGGCGCCCTGCTAAATGGGGGGAATGCACCTAGGTGAGGGGCGGGGCCCCTCCTGGCTCACTTCCTGTGTGTTCAGGGTGCTCTGATGACCCACCGTCATTAACAAACCACCTCCCACAGACACCGAGCGATCCCGCGACCTCCCTGCGTAAGGAAGGCTTGGACGGGCAATGTTTTGAGTGCGTCGTTGCTGTTCTTCCGCCCCCGATACAACATTGCAGGAGGGAGAGCCCCGGGCTGTAAGAGTTGTGCAGAACGGGTCCCGAGAGTTCACCCAGGTGGACTGGTAGGGGGAGCCTCCCCCACAGGCCGCTCTGAGCCCTGCAGCGATGATCCGGGAATCACCCCCGGCACTCAGGGCGCGGCCTCTGCTCCGGCACTTTCCACGGTCACCTCGCCTTCCTCCACAGCCACCCCCACGGGCAGACACTGCCGGTGCCCCTTCTCACAGGTGGGACAGCGGAGGGACAGAGTTTAACACACCTGCCTAAGACCACAAGTGAAGCGTGGGGATTTGAACCCGGGGCACCTGACCCTAACCAGTACTCAGAGAAAGGGGCCTCCAACCGGAGGAGGAGGAAGTGTGATTTAAAGGGAAGACGGGCAGGACAGTTACAAAGGAAGAGAGGACGAAGGAGCCCAGGTGAGCATCGGGTGCTTAGAGAGGAGGAGGCGAGAAAGGTCTCTGTGTCCCCCCGTGCGTCCGCAGCGGAGAATGTCCCCGTGGAGGACCACCCTCAGCAGCACGGTTCCTGTGGTGAGAGGCAGCCCCCAGGCACAAGTGTGGGACCCCGCGTCCCCGGCTCAGCGCCTCAACTTCCCTCGCCCTGGGACCTGGGGCAGGTCACTTCATTTTTAGTAATTAATTTTCTTATTGTGGTAAAACAGGCACACCATAAAACTTGCCACTTTTCCCTGCCTTCAAGTGCACAGTTCTGTGGCATTAAGGGCATCCCACACACCGTGGAGCCGTCCCCCAGCTCCTCCCTCCTCCCGGCCAGAAACGCCTCCCCCGCCCTCCCCAGTGTGAGTGGAATTTCGCAGCATTTGTCCCTTGGCGTCTGGCTTATTTCATTTAGCTCTCTGTCTGCAAGGTCCACCCTCGCGGAGCGTGAATCAGAACCGCGTTCCCTGAGGTTTGGTCGTGTTGCACAGTGCGCCAGCCGCGCTCTGCTGTCCCGCCGCCTGCCTACTGTCAGGAGCAGGGCCGCTCGCCCACGGGTGCGCTGGGACGGGCCTCAGCTCTGCCGAGTCTCCAGGCATCCCTCCCCCTCGCCCCCCAACCTTCATTTTGCTCAGCCAAAAAGCCCCGCAGACAGGGCGGCTTAAACTGCAGGAGTGTCTGTCCTCTCCCTCCGTTCCCTGAGGCTGGAAGTCCAAGTGCAGGGTGGAGTCCGCACCACGGGCTCCTCCCCAGGCCTCCATCCTGGGCTGGCAGACGCCCATCTTCTCTCTGGGTCCCCCGTTGTCTTCCCTCTGGCGCGTCTGTGTCCGAATCTCCTCTGTTGAGGACACTAGTCACACTGCGTTAGGGCCCTGTCACCTCATGTTAACTTAACCACCTCTTTAAAGATGCTGTTTCCAAATGCAGTCCCGTGCTGAGGGACTGGGTGGGGGTCAGGACTTCAAATGTGAATTTGCAGGGGGGACACATTGAGCCCCTAAGAACTCAGCCAGAGCAGCGGGCATCCCCTCATGCCTAGGATGTGAGATGCGGCTCCAAGCCGCAGCCAGGCCCCGGCTTCTCCCAAAGGCGACTGACTGCTGACACCTGTTCAGCTCAGCTCCCTGGTCGGGTGGGGGCACTGTCCAGTCGTGTGGTTTCATGTAAAAGAACGTGTGTGTCTGCTGGGGCTGAGGGGCTGGCAGGGCCCCCCAGACTATAATAACGTTGTGAAATTCTGTACTTCAAAAATTTTTCCGGGGAATATGAGTTATGAGATGATGAGGAAAGCAGGGAGGGTCAAGGTATGGGCTGCCGCCCTGGCTGGTGTGGCTCAGTGGATTGAGTGCCCGCCTGCGAACTGAAAGGTCGCTGGTTCGATTCCCAGTCAGGGCACATGCCTGGGTTGTGGGCCAGGTCCCCAGTTGGGCACGTACAAGAGGTGACCAATCGATGTATCCCTTGGACATAGATGTTTCTCTCCCCCTCTCCCTCCCTTCCTCTCTCTCTAAAGGTAAATATATGTTAAGAAACATGGGCTGCTGAAAACAGAAGCACACCCTCAGCCAGGACCATGGCCCGCCCTGAAGTCGGAGGCCCTCACCTGAGTCCTGGGAGCACAGCTGTGGCCTCGTGAGAGAGGGACACACACCCCGTCCCCACGGAACGCTTGGACCATGAGACGTGGCTTTCTCCCTCCCCCGAAAGCATCCATTGAGGGCTGCTTTGCACTCATCTGCTCACCAGGTCCTGGCAGCCTTCTTCTGACTGTAGGGCTCTGTGAGTACTTACAGCCTTTATTCAAACAAGCGGCCTCCCGATGGCTAGCCCAGATGTGTGGCCCACATCTGGAAGCTATCTCTGGTCTTGGCCCTGGCATTTGGGCTCAGGAGATGTGTCCGCGTCAGGTACGGCCATACCCCGCCTGCTGTGGCCACCCAAGGCTGGTGCAGGGCAGCCATTGGTCTTGGGGCAGCGGCCTGGCTAGGAGACCGTGTGTTGGGGAACTCCTAATGGGCCGCCTGCCAACAGCAGCACCCGTGAGCCCCATCCTACCATCCTTCCTCGGTTTCCTCGGCAGGGCCTCCCCATTCCAGGCCTGCCTCAAGTCTCCAGCATGTAGCGAGCATCTTGCCGTGTCTTGCTGATGCCCCACTGTGGCCTGGCCCAGGGGTGGAAATGGTTGCCCCAGCCTGGGACTGGGTCTTCCAGTGCGGACACCTATACCTGAGGCTTACGGTGCAGGAGGGGGTGTGGATTGTCGCTGCATCACCCAGTGCTTAGTCCAGAGGGGCTCCTGTTCTCACGGAAGATGCTGTACTGTATTTTGGACCAGTGGCTGCTGCCCAGGGAAGTGTGCTATCCCTGAGGGGCAGCGAGCCCCACAGAGGGGTCTGTGTAGGGGGGAAGGTGGTGTTTCTGCCAGAACCAGAGGGGACGAATGCTTGTTTCAGGCATTTCGTGTCGAGTGGCAACCGCTGCCGACGCCTCCGAGGCCTGCCCGGTCCTGCACCCAGGGCGGTCCTCCCAGAGGGGCTCGCCGACCTGACCCGGCCTGCCATTTGCCCGGTTTTCTCCTTCCTTGAATGCATTTTAAAAACGTCTTGAGTAGATCGCAGGGAACACTTTGTAACCTGTGTGAACGTCCATCCGTGGAGTTTCACACCGAAAACTAATACAAAAGGGTGTTGAGAGCAAACTGCCATGAAAACGAAAACGAAAAAAAAAAAATCTTGAGTGGAAAAATTTAAACGTACAAATAAAACCAAAGAAAAATATTATTTCTCTAATCTCGGTAGGAAAGGTAGCCACTGGTAACGGCTTTGGTTCAGTATGCCGTGAGGCCTTTTCTCGCATGTATGTGAAAACACGTTCTGAAATAATGAAAGGCCGCCGTCATTGCAAACCGTCCTGTGACCTGCTTTCCACCCGGTAGCGTAGTATGTCCGTGTCAGAAGTAGACGTTCCCGAGTTCCGGCCAAGATGGAGGCATAGGCAGTCGCACTGTGCTTCCTCGCACAACCAAGACTGAAAACAACAAAGATTGAGAAACAATTAACAACCAGAACAGAGGGAAATTAATTGAACAGAAGTCGGGCTCCAGTACATCCAGACCGGTAAGGAGCGGCGGAGTCGGGAGGCCTGCGAAGTGGGGTCCAGGGTTCCTGGTGGGAAGAGGCGCTGGCTGGCGGGCGCGGGCACGCAGGGCGCAGACGGCAGCGGCGGCGGACGGACCGGTGGCGGACGCTGGGCGCGGAAGCGCGGAGGTGACTAGCAGACCCAGTGAGGGGCGCAGGGCAGCTGGCTGTCCGCAGCCACACGTTTGCGCACGAACTAAGTGAAAAACGGGCAGCGCCGCCGCGTTTCAAAGCTTAAGAGCCCAGTCTGGGAACTGAGGCCGGGAGACTCTCACAGGAGACTTCTCGGGGAAACCCACAGAGTCCGAGAAAGTGCACCAGCCCACCGCCCGGGAGCCAGCACAGCAAGGGCCCAGTTTGCTTGTGGGAGGCAGTGGAGGGGACGGAAGTCCTAGAGAGAGCGGAGCAGGCGCCATTGTTCCCTCTCAGACCCTGCCCCCACAT
>PVIA01004557.1:0-124673 GCA_004024845.1 Tonatia bakeri
GAGGGGGGAAAATGGGCCAACTGTAGTTGCATAATCAATAAAATAAAGAATTTAAAAAAAAAAAAATACAAACAGTAAAATGACAACAAACTGTCAACTATCAACAACTGAAACTAAAAATACAAAAAAACAAAAACAAAAATGAACTGAGCAAACAACTAGAACAGGAACAGATTCACAGAAATAGAGATCACATGGAGGGTTATCAGTGGGGAGGGAGAGAGGAGAACGGGGGGGAAGGTACAGGGAATAAGGAGCATAAATGGTAGGTAGAAAATAGACAGGGGGAGGTTAAGAATAGTATGGGAAATGGAGAAGCCAAAGAACTTATATATATGACCCATGGACATGAACTAAGGTGGGGGAATGCAGGTGGAAGGGGGGTCAGGGCAGAGGGGAATAAAGGGGAGAAAAATAAAAATGGGACAACTGTAATACATAATCAATAAAATATTTTTTAAGAAAAGAAAGAAAGAAAATGTCTGTATGTTTAGCTGTCAGATAGAAACTGGGGAAGGGTCAAATGCAGTAAATTATATCATAAAGGGTGGTAGAATTCTATTTAGAACTTCAGAGACTTGAGGGGAAGATTCTGGCCAGCTTCTCCTGCTGTACTTTGAAGACTGCAGCCTAATTCACTGGCTTCCTTGGACTGCTGGTGCTAAGTTAATATTCAGGTAAGTGGCTTCCTAACCAACTCAGCTCACTTTAAACCTTGTCAAACAGTGAATGAGTATATCTGTTATAAACGTCTTAAGTGACTTGAGCCAAATTATAATGACTTAAATAGGAATTTATTTTTCTCATACCAAGCAATCAGGAGGTAGGCAGATAGATGTGTTAGTTTGGTGGCTTGAAATTGTTAGAACCAGAATAGATGTCATTTTCTTGGCCTTTCTCTCATGTACATTGCCTCATGGTCACAAGATGACTGCTCCAACTTTGGCTAACACTTAAACAATGTTCAAGGCAGCACAAAGAAAAAATGGTAACACCATCTCTTTGATCAATACAGCTAAAAGTCTTCCTAGAAGCTACCCATCAGATTTCTGTTATGCTCTCTCATCCAGAACTATGTCAACATAGCCATTGCTGGCTACAAGGATGGTTGTGAAAGGAAGGATCCAGCTTTTCTTTTTTCTAGTTATATGTAGTGAATGAAAAAAGGTGGGGATAACTGTTGGCTCAGGCAATGAATAATATCTGCCAAAATTCACCATCAATTCATTTATTTAAAAAACATTATTGAGCACCTGAACATCCTGTGTGGTAGGTACTGTTCAGCAGTGAACAAAACAGACAAAAATCCCTGCCCTCAAGTGTCTGGGGCAGGGATTTTTCTTGACATTCTAGTCAGGAAAGACGTATAATAAAATAAAACAAAAAAGTTTATATGTATAACTTTTATTTTTATATATATTTATGTATAACTGAGATTAAGCATTGGAGAAAGATAAAGCAGGAAAGACAATTAGGAAGTTTTGTGAGAGAGTGACACAATTTTAATAAAGGGTTCTCAGGAAAATATTCATTAAGAAGGTGGTATTTGAGTACCTCAAGGAGGTGAGAAATGAGTCATGAGAATACCTGGGGGAAAGCATTCCTTGGAGAGAGAATAGCAAATGAGTAAGCCCCAAGGTGGAAACACATCTGGCTTGTTCAAGAGCAAATGAGGCTCAGTTACAGTGATCAAGAAGAGGTAATAGGATGTGAGGTCAGGGAATTTTAGAGAACATAATCTGACTTACAACAAAGCAAAATCTCTTAGGCTGCTCAGTGGAGAAGGCTGAAGGGAAGTGAGAATGGAAGCAGAGACACATAAATGATGGTGAGTTATGAGCACACTTTGTAGATAAAGTAGGCCAGGCTTTTCTGATAGGTAAGATGTGGGAGTTAAAAAAAAAAAAGTAAAAAATGACACCACGTGTTTTGGATTGAACAACTGAAATGATTTCCATTAACTGAGATAGGGAAGTCTGAAGTGGGATGTAGTTTAGAAAGGAATGTCAGCTGTCTGACTGATAGAGCATAGTAAATTTTTGTTTTGTGTTGTTTTGTTTTTGGGAGGGTGGCTGCATTTTACTTCAGAAACTTACTGTGTTCAGGGTTCAATATTGAATTATTCTTGTGTTCGTGACAGGTAAGAAGCTTCTTGCTATAAAAACTAACCCACCATTTTCTAACTTTTTAGACAAAGCTGCCTTGGAAAGAACCAAGAAAAAATCCATCTCCCTTTGGCTGAGGCAGTACAGCTGAGTGGCTCTCAGGGGAACCCATGGAACCCCAAAAGCTATTGAGCATTGGATTTCTGCTATGCTCTCTGACTTGTCTCTTATTGGAAACTGTAGTTTCTTCTGTGTTACCTTCATCTGCCTTTGGAATACAAGACAAAGTAGGATTTAAACCACGCTCAAGGGGTGTGTTCACTGTTAGAATAAATGTCCCTACCTTCCAAAAAGATAACATGCATGTCTCAGGTCAGGAAAAACCAATTTTGTATTTAAAAATAATGTTTACAGGAGAGCAAATGATTAGGGTTTAGTTCAGTTTAGTTCAACAAGCACGAACCCACCCACTACGCACTGAGCCCTTTGCTAAATGACATGAATTACAAGTTCACAGGTGGCCCACCAAAGCCATAGATGCCAACTTCCCATGGAATATAACAAATACTCCCCCAAGACAAAAGGATAATTAAAGTTGTTTTGGTGGAGCAGTCAGGGAACATTTGATAAAGGAAGTGAATTTAAGGGAAACCTGATGACCCACTCATCTGGCTTAGGTGCTCCCAAAGCCCAGCTTCCAACATGCACATTTCCTTTCCAGAGGTCCAGCTCTGGAAACTGTCTTGCTGGTGAGTGGCAAACCCTCTTGACTCCATACCAGAGACACTTCTGTTTTCCCTGCCTCTTTCCTTAGGGTTAAATCACAGTACCCACTCCTTCCTTCCCCACTTCCTAAAGAAAACAACCAATATCTCAAGCCTTACCTTAATTGGCAGATTCCCTCTAAAGTTCCTTTGGCCAGTTGCCCTGGCATCTTCCCACTCGGGATGCTCCTGGGGCTGGTGGCCTTCTCCTTTCTCTTCATGAAACACTCACTACCTTCAGTCTCCTGCAGAACTCCCAAACATACTCCAGGCAACAACACATTAGTTATTAATTTATGCTCCTCTCACAAAGTACCCCATTTATCCACTAAGACCTCAAAGAAGCTCTTAAGTTATCTAGGGCAGGGTTATTGCTCCTATTTGACTCATGACAAGGCAAAGATTATATCCTTCTGAGGATACCTTTTTTTAATATGTACCTCTTGAACATTTTAGAGGAAGCACAGCAGAGTACATAAGTATACAGGTTCTGGGCAACTGTGAGAGCATTATATTTAGGACAACTATTTGAACTTGAACCAGGATTGAAATCCCAGCCTCATGATTTACTTGACCTCTCCTTAATGAAACTCTATACTCTTTCTACAGAAAATCACAGGACCTGGCAGAGTAACTTCAGGGATTACTTGTGGGATCTCATCAAAAGTTCCATACCTCCAGCAGCCATTTTTGCTTTTGTTGTCAGCACAGCACTAATGGGAATCCTCTGCTGCCTCACGTAAGCTGTGGTGGGTTGAGTAAAAGGGAGGAGAGAGGGAATCTGAGGAACAGACAGGAAAAACCAGGTTCCACACCAGCCTGCACAACAGTAATTAGGGAAAATTTTAAGGAAAGTGATTCTGGGACCAAAACTCTGAAAGGCCATGCAACCATCTTTTAAAACATCTCCTCTACTTTTTTCTTTCCTCCAACCTGCTCTGTCCATTACCAATGACTTACAGGTGACATTTAATAACTAGTATTTGCAACTGCTCAGTTGTTGTTGTTGTTGTTGTTTTTTGCTAACTTCATTAACTCCTAACTTATCTTCTCTTTGGTTTAGGAACCAAAAATATATAATTAACTGTTTTATCAATTACCTGAAAATTTATCAAACTGTTTATCTACATCAGCAGTTTTCAACTGGTGTGTCAGAATTTTTATTTTTAAATTATATTTTATTGATTATGCTGTTATAGTTGTCCAAATTTTTACCCTTTTGCCCCCCTCCATCCAGCACCCCCCTCCCCCTCAGGCAATCCCCTCAGTCTGTTCATGTCCATGGGTCATGTGTATCAGTTCTTTGGCTACTCCATTCTTACACTGTACTTTACATCCCCATGGCTATTCTGTAACTGCCTCTTTGTACTTCTTAATCCCCTCACCTCTTTCTTCCCTTCTCCCCACCACCCCCTCCCATCTAGCAATCATCAAAATACTCTCCTTATCCATGATTCTGTCTCTGTTCTTGTTTGATTAGTTTGTTTTTTAGATTTGATTTTTGATGGATATGAATTTTTTACCATTTTATTGCTCATGGTTTTGGTCTTCTTTTTCTTAAATAAGTCCCTTTAACATTTCATATAAGTTGCTTCAGTTTTTTTTCTTGTCTGGGAAGCTTTTTATCTGCCTTTCAATTCTAAATGATAGCTTTGCTGCATAGAACAATTTTGGCTGTAGGTCTTTGCTTTTCATGACTTTGAATATTTCTTGCCAATCCTTTCTTGCCTGCAAAGTTTCTTTGGATAAATCAGCTGACAGTCTTATGGGAACTCCCCTGTAGGTAATTAACTTCTTTTCTCTTTCTGCTTTTAAAATTCTCTCTTTATCTTTAACCTTTGGCATTTTAATTATGATGTGTCCAAAGAGTGGGACTCTTTGCATCCATCTTCTTTGGGACTCTCTGTGCTTCCTGGACTTGCATGTCTATTTCCTTCACCAAATTAGGGAAGTTTTCTTTCATTATTTTTTCAAATAGATTTCCAATTTCTTGCTATTTCTCTTCTCCTTCTGACACCCCTATGGTGTGAATGCTGGAACGTTTGAAGTTGTCCCAGGGGCTCCTTACACTATCCTCAATTTTTGGATTCTTTTTCTTCTTTTTGTTCTCATTGGTTGTTTTTTGCTTCCTTATGTTCCAAATCAATGATTTGATTCTCAGCTTCATCCACTCTACTGTTGTATCCTTATAAATTGTTCTTCATTTCAATTAGTGTACACTTCATTTCTGACTAAGACTTTTTATTCTGTTGAGGTCCTCACTAAGTTCCTTGAGCATCCTTATAACTGGCATTTTGAACTCTGCATCTGGTAGATTGCTTATCTCCATTTTGTTTAGTTCTTTTTCTGGAGTTTTGATCTGTCCTTTCATTTTGGGCCATGTTTCTTTGTCCCCTTGTTTTAGCAGTCTCCCTGTGTTTGTTTCTATGTATTAGGTAGAGTTTCTATGGCTCTGTGTCTTGGCAGTGTGGCCTAATGTAGTAGGTGTTCTACAGGGTCCAGTGGCACAGCCTCCCCTATCACCCAAGCTGGGTACTTGAGGTACACCCTTCATGTGGGCTGAGTATACTCTCCTCTTGTAGTTGAGCCTTGATTGCTATTGGCACATCAATGGGAGGGATTTATCTGAGCCATTCAGCTGTAATGACTGGCTGTGACCACTGACCACTCACCTCCGTCCTCTGTAGAGGATCAGCTGTGCAAGGGCAGTGTGGTGGTGCTCCAACGTGGTCTGTAGCCATCCACTGGGCATGCAGGCTCTGGGGTTTTCTAGGTGGTGTAGGCCAAGGTCACCCCCCACCTGTGTTTTTCCCAAGACCACCCTCATTAAGGTATAAAGCAATCTGAGTTGGCTGCTACTTGTGCTGGGCTTGGAGATTCCCAGGTGAAGTCAATCTGTGAATCTAGGCTGGCTGCTGCTAGTGCCAGGCCTGAGGCCACTTAGCAAGAAGTGCAGGGGCTAGGGGCTCACTGAAGCTGGCTGTTGCTTGTTTGAGAGGATTTAGAAAGTTGTGAAGCATGAGCCGCGTGCAAACCTGTGTCATGCAAGCCTTGGGCGCCATTGCGGTTCCCAGACCTTCAGCCATTCATGTGGAAAATTCACTGTTAAAAGCTTGGGTGAGCCAGTAGGTTGGGTGGGACAGAGTATCTGGGGTCTACAGGGTAGGTAGGGCATACAGTGTTAGCCAGGTTGATGGAATCTCAGATATGGCACCAGAGCTCTGTGACTCTGTGGAAAACGTTCAGAAAAGGGACAATGGCTTCTGCTTTCCTTGATGCCAGACACTTCAGTTTTTCCCTGTGTGCCACTGGTGCCTTTCAAACTGCTATGCTGGTGCTGGAGCTCAGGAGGACTGAGTCTGAGTAAGTCCGTGTGTGGGTTCTTTAAGAGGAACTGCTTGGGACTTCAGAAGTTTCTTACACTGACTCAACCCCCACTGGTGTTTGAAACCAGAAGTTGTGGGGACTTATCTTCCTGGCACTGGAACCCTGGGCTGTGGGTCCTGGTGTGGAGCTGGGACTCCTCGAACCAAATTTTTAAACATGCAATACCTGACTATTTAGTCAGGGCACTGTCCTCCTTTCCTTTAGATTGTTAAATAAAATATGACAACAGCTAACACAACAGCTGTCTGGTGTGAATGAATCAAAATTATACTTAAATTTTGGTCAAATAGGCAAAAAATATATTTTTGGTGTGCTACAGAATTTTAGCAATTAATTTATGTGTGCCATGAGATAGAAAAGGTTGAAAATCACTGATCTATATAAATCACATGAAGTCAAAGAGATTCCTGAAATAGTTGACAATATATTTAAATATAGCTAGAAAAGCGTAAATTTCATTAATTCAGTCAGTACTTACCAAGAGGTAGCTACCTGACTGTCTCTGTCCTGGTTGCTAGAGAGACAGAGAAATAATTATACAGTGGTGATCAGTGCTATGGTGGGAGACAGTTCAAGTGGGGGAACCTATAAAAGTGGGTGATGGAATAAAAGAAGGTTTTGTGTAGTAAAGGACTGTTCAAACGTTGCAATGTAATAAAGTAGCTGAGAGCAAATATTAGATGAAGGATGTGGTGTCTCCACCTATGACTCCTAAGAACCTCAAAATGGTCGCAGGATCAAGAACTGTGTCTAGGGAACAACCTAGGTATAGTTACTGGTACATAGAACTGATTGCAGCCAAATAGAAGTCATAAGTTTTTGAGAGAACCTTACTGCTAAAGAAACCATAAACCAAAACAAAATGAGCAATTCATTGTTTCAGGCTTAAAACAGTATTTGGACACAGGTTTGAAGGCTCCTAGGAGGGCATGCTCCCAACACTGGCTTCAGATGCAGTCATAAAGAATAATGGACAGAAAGGGCCTCCCAGAGAATGGGCAATGGGCCAGGGAACTCCTCCTGTAAAGCAAGATCCTGGCCTAATCAATGTCTGCCCAGCAGGATTCCAGGATAATTACAGAGCAGTGACTGCTGCGTGTCTTCCATTCTTCCTCTTTCCATATGGGAATGTTTATGGTGGTTATCCTCTTCCTGTGCCAACCATCATGTATGGGGTGTGGAGATCAGGAGCAGATAGCATGTTTCAGTTCATAGGTCACTTAACCAAGAAAAACTAGACCCAGGTTTGAGAGACACAAACATCACCCAGATGCTCTGGATTTTGAGCTGGACAGAGTAAGGAATGGATTTGAATCCTGGGGAAATGTTTTGCCACAAGCCAGGTGTTTGGAAGCAGATAGTGAGATAGGAGTTTGGTATGCATGGTATTATCAGTAATCAATACCTGTGGAGGGTAGGGGTAGAAAGGGAGAAATTAAACTGCCTTGCAAGTTTAACAAAGCCTTGGTTGACTCCATCAGAGCTGTCCCCACATTATAAAGGTCTAGCTGAAATAGCTGGATTTTTATAACCATGCCTTGATTCATTAATGGATGTGGGAAGCACAGGCAGCTCTTGACAGCTGAGGCAAACCCTAAAATTGCTAACAGCTGGAGGCTATGTGTTGACAGCAGTCTCAGCAGCAAGGGCGTTTCCGGGGGGGCAGACCTTGGTGTCATGTTTCTCCCATCCAAACGTCATGTTTCTGTGTGCACTACAGCGTGGTTGTGTTCCATGTGTGGAAGGAAGAGTGGAACAGATATCAGGGGATCAGTAAGAAAGACTGACAGACTGGGTATATGTTCACCAATCCTGTTCCTTCTTCCCAAACACAGAAGAGTGCATTTCCTAACTAAAGAAGCCAGGACTCAAGTCAAGATATATCTGATTCTGTATCTTTTAAGTCATCGTTACTCAAACTATGACCAGCAGGCCAGCTGCATCAGAAACATTGGAAGTGTTGGTTAAAATGGACATCCAAAAAGCTACCGTGAAGATAAAGTAGGGAACATGCCAAGAGAAGTACTTCCTTCTTTGAAGTAGATGGCTTAACCTGAGGAGAAAATTCAATAAGTCCTTGCTGGGAACAAACTGCCCAGTGAAAGAAACATCAGGGTACTGGGGGGGCAAGAGGAAAGACCAGAGATAGCAAAACAAAATAAGACTTGATGAAAAAATATTAAAGGAGATTTGAAATACAGGATCAAAAAAGCTACCACTATTAAATAGAGATAAAGAGTTTAATGAAAGTAAGATCCAAGAAAAAAATGATAGATGCAGGAGACAATTTCTTTGTAGAAGAAAAGCAAAATAATATAACAGAAAAAATACTTCAAGGTATAATTTTAAATGTTTCAGAAATAAAGGAGGATTTGAGTCTATAGTCACAAAGGGCACATCAAGTCACAGAAAAAAATTGGCACTTGGCGGTGGGCACATAATAGACTCTCAGTAATACTTGCTGATTTTTTATTACTGCACTTTACAGAGAGGACTGCAAACAGTTGCTCTGTGCCTCTTTATGCATCCTCTGTACTCACCAATACACTATTAGCTATAGCTGTAATGAAGGCTTAATCCAGCTGCTGATTACCTGAGGAAATCAACATGGAAGCCTCTTGGCATTTGAGTGGCAATCAGGGGAACTGACTGGTACCACCAAGTATGGAAAGATATATGTATTAGGAATTTTTAGTACAGTTTATAATAGTGAAAAAAATAAATGTACATTGGTTGGTTAAAGAAAGCATTGAACATTCTTCATACAATGGGTACTATATAGTAACCAAAACATTGTTGTAGAAGGACAGTTAGATGGAATCATACTCATGAAACCTTGTTGAATAGAAAAAAAATCAGATTATAACAGGATATACAATTTAATCCAATTTGTTATTAAAAACTATAAATATGGGAGAAAGCCTTTAAGGACTTTACCAAAATATTAGACATTGGTTATCTCCTTGTGGTAGTGAATAGGTGGTTTTAATTATTACTATTGTTATTTAGTTTCATGTTTATTTCTGTCTATCTGCACTTTCTAATCTTCCCACAACAAGCTGTATTGTTTGATTAGTACATTTTAAAAGATTATTTAAAAGCAAAAGCAAAGCCTTGCCCTGTGTGGCTCAGTTGCTTGGAGCATCGTCCCATAAACCAAAAGGTCACAGGTTTGATTCCCAGTCAGGGCACATGCCTGGGTTGTGGGTTCTGTCTCAGGTCAGGGCGCCTCCAAGAAGCAACCATTAGATGTTTCTCTCTCACATCATGTTTCACTTCCTCTTTCTCCCTTCCTTTCTCTCTATCAATAATCATGTCCTCTGGTGAGGATTTACAAAAAAGAAGAAGGAGGGTTCATATAAAATCATGTGGTTTATAGACAAGAAGCTGTCTAAAATCCTATCTTGGAAAAGGTGATCTAATGACAAAGTAACTCTGTAAACCAGGAGAGTGCATAGGAATTTAAATTTTGTTCAGCACTCATTATTTTCTCTTCCTTTCCAGTATTCTTGTAGGTGAACCAGACTAATGAAGTACTAGAAGATTCAGCTGAGCTAACTTGGAGTTTGGTTTGATGAATTCCAAGAGAGTGGAGAATGTGCTTACAATAAAGAAGTATCTATTAGTTAAAAATTGAATTGTCTTTATCTGAAACTATCATTGCCTTATTTTCTCTTTTAAAACATGCAATCGAAAAATGGGGCCCCAGCTGGCGTAGTTCAGTGGATTGAGCATGGGCTGCGAACCAAAGAATCACAGGTTCGATTCCCAGTCAGGGAACATTCCTAGGTTGCAGGCCATGGCCCCCAGCAACCACACATTGATGTTTCTCTCTCTTTCTCCCTCTCTTCCCTTTCTAAAAATAAATAAAATCTTTTAAAAAAAAGAAAAGAAAAATGGGAATAGACTTATTACTGTGTCTATTATAAAAGTAATACATACTTGTTGCAAATTTTTTTTCATAAAATACAGAAAGAAGAAAGAGTACCGATAACCATAGGGCTCAGAAATAAACATTGTTAACATTGTGGTGTATCTCCTTTCAAACTTTCCTATGTTTGTATTACCAGTTTTCCAAAATCTGTTCTATGAAGCAACACTTCTGTTTTAATAAATGTTATGAGACAATAGGTGTTCTGTGGTCAATTGAGTTTTGAGAGATGCTGGATTAAACAAATTTAAGCATGTTTTTTTTTAAAGATTTTATTTATTTATTTTTAGAGAGGGAAGGGAGGGAGAAAGAGAGAGAGAAACATCAATGTTCGGTTGCTGGGGGCCGTGGCCTGCAACCCAGGCATGTGCCCTGACTGGGAATCGAACCTGCGATGCTTTGGTTCGCAACCCGTGCTCAATCCACTGAGCTACGCCAGCCAGGGCTTAAGCATGGTTTTTTATTGAATTTATTGGGGTGACTGGTTAACAAAATTATATGGGTTTCAGGTGTACAATTCTATAATACATTGTCTGCATATTATAGTCTGGGTTCACTACCCCAAGCTAAATCTCCTTCCATCACCATTTATCCCTCTTATCCCCTTCTACCTCCCCCACCCCCTTTCCCTCTGGTAATCACCATACTGTTGTCTGTGTCTATTAGGGTTTTTTTTTTTTTTGGCTTAATCCCTTCATCTTTTTCACCTAGCCTCCAACCCCCCTCCCATCTGACAGCTGTCAGTCTGTTCTCTGTATCTATGAGTCTGTTTCTATTTTATTTATTTCTTTGTTCTAGGACATCTAAGAGCCTTTAAGACTAGTATGAATCTCCAGAAAAGGACATAATGTGCAGAATTTCCAAAATAAATTCAAACATGGGACTGAGAAATGCTGAAGCACACACAGTCACAGAAACTTGTTCACATAGATGCTTTTCCTTTTACCAAATAACATACAACACATGCTTTTCTGTAGCTTACTTTTTTCTTCACTATGACATCGTAGAAAAATTCCCATGTCAGTAAATATATGCCTACATAATTTTAATGTTGCATAGTATTCTTGGCAGTGGGTATGGCATACGTCACTTAACCACTCCTCATATAATACTAATTACAGCAATGTGCCACATAATAATGTTTCTGTCAATGACAGACAGCATATATGACAGTGGGCCCATAAGATTATAATGGACCTGAAAAGTTCCTATCACCTAGTGACTTGGTAGTGGTCCTAACATCCTAGCACAATGCATTACTCATGTGTTTGTGGTGATGCTGGTGTAAATGAACTTACTATGCTTCCAGTTGTATAAAAGTATAGTACATACCATTATGTACAGTACATAATATTTGATAATAATAATAAACAGCCATGTTACTGGATTATGTATTTACTATACTATAAATTTTATCATATTTTAATTACATTTATTGATTATGCTATTACAGTTGTCCCAATTTTTCCCTTTGCCCCTTCAACCAATGCCTCATACTCCCTCAGGCAACCCCCGACCATTGTTCATATCCATGGGTCATGTGTATAAGTTCTTTGGTTACTCCATTTCCTGTACCATACTTTACATCCCCATGGCTGTTCTGTAACGACCAATTTGTACTTAATCCCCTCACCTCCTCACCCATTTCCTCACACCTCACTCCCATCTGGCAACCATCAAAACACTCTCTGTATCCATGATTCTGTCTCTGTTCTTCTTGTTTGCTTAGTTTGTTTTTTAGATTCAATTTTTGATGGATATGTACTTTTGCCATTTTATTGTTCATAGTTTTTGGTTTGCTTTTTCTTTTTTTTAAGATTTTATTTATTTACTTTGAGAGGGGAGTGGAGGGAGAAAGAGGAGAGAAACATCTATGTGTGGTTGCCTCTTGCATGCCCCCAACTGGGGACCTGGCCCACAAACCAGGCATGTGCCCTGTCTGGGAATCAAACTGGTGACCCTTTGGTTCACAGGCTGGCACTCAATCCACTGAGCCACACCAGCCAGAGCTTTTCTTTTTTTTCTTAAATAAGTTTGTTTAACATTTCATATAATAATGATTTGGCAATGATGAAGTCTTTTCATTATATTTCTTGTCTGGGGAGCTTTTTATCTGCCCTTCCATTCTAAATGATAGCTTTGCTGGGTAGAGTCATCTTGACCACAGGTATCTGCTTTTCATGACTTTGAGTATTTCTTGCCAATCCCTTCTAGCCTACAAAGTTTCTTTGGAGAAATAAGCGGACAGTCTTATGGGAACTCCCCTGTAGGTAACTAACTTCTTTTCTCTTGCTGCTTTTAAGATTCTCTCTTTATCTTTAACTTTTTTTAAGATTCTCTCTTTATCTTTAACTTTTGTCACTTTAATTATGATGTGTCTTGGAGTGGGCCTCTCTATGCTTCCTGGACTTGCATGTCTATTTCCTTCACCAAATTAGAGAAGTTTTCTTTCATTATTTTTTCAAATAGAGTTTCAATTTCTTGTTTTTTCATTTGTCCTTCTGGCACCCATGTGATGCAAATATCGGACCTCTTCAAGTTGTCCCAGAGGCTGCTTATTCTATCCTCATTTTTTGGAGTCATTTCTCTTCTTTTTGTTCTCATTAGTTGTTTTTTGCTTCCTTATGTACAAAATCATTTACTGATTCTCAGCTTCATCCACTCTACTGTTGTATCCCTGTAAATTGTTCTTTATTTCAATTAATGTATCCTTCATTTCTGACTGGATCTTTCGCTGCTGAGGTCCTCACTAAGTTCCTGGAACATCCTCATAATCAGTGTTTTGAACTGTGTCTAATAGATTGTTTATCTCCCTTTTGTTTAGTTTGTTTTCTGGAGTTTTGATCTGTTCTTTCATTTAGGCCATGTTTCTTTTTCTCCTCATTTTGGCAGCCTCCTTGTGTTTGTTTCTATGTATTAGGTATAGCTACTTTGGCTCCATGTCTTGGTAGTGTGGCTTAATGTAGTAGGTGTTCTACAGGGTCCAGTGGCACAGCCTCCCCTATCACCCAAACTGGGTACTCAAAGTGTGTCCCCCGTGTAGGCTGAGAACACCCCCCTCTTGTAGTTGAGCCTTGGTTGCTGTTGGCAGATCAATGGGAGGGATTTACCCAGGCCAGTCAGCTGCAAGGATTGGCTGTAACCACTGACTACCCACCTCTGCACTCTGTGGAGGATCAGCTGTGCAGGGGCAGGATGGTGGTGCTCCAACATGGTCTATAGCTGTCCAGTGGGTCCTCTGGCCCTGGGGTTTCCTGGGTGGTACAGGCCAAGGTCAGTCCCCACCTGTGTTTTGTCAGGGCCACCCTGACTGAGGTAAAAAGCAATCTGAGATGGCTTCTACTTGTGCTGGGCTTGAAGATTCCCAGGTGAAGTCAAGCTATGAATCTAGGCCAGCTGCTGCTAGTGCTGACCTGAGGCTCACTGAGGCCACCTGTTGCTTGTTTGAAAGGATTTGGGAAGTTGTGCAGCAGGAGCCAAGACCAGCCATTCATGTGGAAAAGCAGCTTGGGTGGGCCCATAGTTTGGGTAGGGCAGAGTCTCTGGGGATCTCCAAGACAGTCAAATAGTGTTAGCCAGGTGGATGGAATCTCATATATGGCACCATCTTATCAGCTCAGTCTGGATGGATGTGGTTTCTTTATATCATTACTTTTGAGTGTACTCTTTCTACTTATAAAAAGTTTTTTGGGACTTCCATCCAAGATGCAGGCATAGGTAAATACACTTTGCCTCCTCACACAACCAAAAGAAGGACAACAAGTTTAAAATAATAATAACAAGAATTCCCAGAAAGTCAAACTCTATGGAAGTCTCATAGCCAAGGAGTTAAAGAAGAAACATTCATCCAGACCGGCAGGAGGGGCAGAGATGGGCAGGTGGGGTGGAGAGGACTCACCACAAGGCAGCAGCTGGAGCACCAGGGTGGGTGAGGTGGTGGGTGGTGGACCGGGCAGTCCCATGTTTACATGCAGATAAACTGGGAGAAACAAATGGAGAGTGTGATAGGCCACACAACCCAATGTTCCAGCAAGGGGAAATAAAGCCTCAAAACCTCTGACTGAAAAAATCTGTGGGTGTTGTGGTGGCCAGAGAAAGTCCTAGCCTCACAGAAGAGTTCGTTGGAGAGAGTACAGGATCCTAGAACATACACAAAGCCACCCACCTGGGGAAATCAGCACCAGGAGGGCCCAATTTGATTGTGGGTAGTGAAGGAAGTGACTGAAGCCAGCCGAGAGCCAAGCTACCAGCATTGTTCCCCCTAAGATCCCTCCCCCACATACAGCACCACAACACAGCAACCTGGGTTGCCCCACCCTGGCAAATACCTAAGGCTCTGCTCCTTACCATATAAGAGGCATGAAAATATGGCCCAAATGAAGGAACAAATCAAAGCTCCAAAAATAGAGCTAAGTGATGAAGCGATAGCCAACCTATCAGATGCAGAATTCAAAACACTGGTAATCAGGATGCTCACAGAAATGGCTGAGTATGGCCACAAAGTAGAGGAAGAAGGGAAGGCTATGCAAAGTGAAATAAAGGAAAATGTACAGGGAACCAACAGTGACAGGAAGGAAACCGGAACTCAAATCAACAATTTGGACCAGAGGGAAGAAATAAACCCTCAACCAGAATAGAATGAAGAAACAAGAATTCAAAAAAATGAGGAGAGGCTTAGGAACCTCCGTGACAATTTTAAACATTCCAACTTCCAAAGCATAGGGGTGCCAGGAGAAGACGAAGAGCAAGAAATGGAAATCTTATTTGAACAAATAATGAAGGAGAACTTCCCTAATCTGGCAAAGGAAATAGACTTCCGGGAAGTCCAGGAATCTCAGAGAGTCCCAAACAAGTTGGACCCAAGGAAGCACATGCCAAGGCACATCATAATTAAGTTACCCAAGATTAAAGAGAAGGAGAGAATCTTAAAAGCAGCAAGAGAAAAGGAAACAGTTACCTACAAAGGAGTTCCCATAAGACTATCAACTGATTTCTCAAAAGAAACATTACAGGCAAGAAGGGGCTGGAAAGAAATATCCAAAGTCATGAAAGGCAAGGACCTACATCCAAGATGACTCTATCCAGCAAAGTTTTCATTTAGAATGGGAGGGCAGATAAAGTGCTTCTCAGACAAAGTCAAGTTAAAGGAGTTCGTCATCACCCAGCCCTTATTCTATGAAATGTTAAAGGGACTTATCTAAGAAAAGAAAAGATGATCAAAAATACAAACAGTAAAATGACAACAAACTCACAACTATCAACAACTGAACCTAAAACAAAAACAACTAGAACAGGAACAGAATCACAGAAATGGAGATCACATAGAGGGTTATCAGCAGGGAGGGGGAGAGGGGAGAATTGGAGGAAAGGTACAGGGAATAAGAAGAATAAATGGTAGTACAAAATAGACAGGGGGAGGTTAAAAATAGTATGGAAAATGGAGAAATCAAAGATCTTATACGTAGGACCCATGGACATGACTAAGCGTGGGGGCGGAGGGGACGCTGGTGATAGGGCAGGTGCAGTGCCAAGGGAAATAAAGGGGAGAAAAAATGGGACAACTGTAATAGCATAATCAATAAAATATATTTTTAAAAAAAGTTTTCTGTAAATCAGTATGTTGTACTATATCAGTAGGAGCCTTATACACCTGGTCTCTTGATTGCATCATTTTCTCTTGTGCTTGATTTAATCCTGTGTTGTTTTGTACAGTAATGTGCTGTATTGGCTTGAACCCTAGGGGCAATAGGCTATACCATATAGCCTAGGTGTGCCGTAGGCTGTACCATCTAGGTTTGTGTACATGTACTCTATGACATTTGCATAGCAATGCACCCACCTAAAGACATGTTTCTCAAAAATATCATCCTTCAGCAGTGTGTGACTGTGTTCAAGGTGGTTCTACTTTTTCACTATTATAAATATAATGCAGGTGATACTTTTATAATTTGTTAATTTGTATTTCCCCTTTGCTGTTCTGCATTTGAAGTCATTCACTCAGTGGACACTTATTGAACACCTACCATGAGCCAGGCACTATTCTGGACAGGTAAGGAAACAGATTAATCCTGGCTCTTGTGGAACACCTGTGCTAGTGGAAGGATTCAGATTATTCAAACAGCAACAATAGGTGTTCCAGGCAGAATATGCAGCAGGGAACAAGTGCCGGGACGAGAGCTCTCCTAGTATGTTCAAGTAGCAGCAAAGAAACCAGAGTCAGCAAGGAGCAGTATAGGGCCTTGTGGGCCATTGAAGGAATCTGGGCTCTTCTTGGGGACAATAATGGAACCAATAGAAGGTTTAGAGCAGAGAAGGGACATAATTTTATAGCTGTTTTTAAAGGATCATCCCAGCTGCCACGTTGAGAATGCAGGGGAGTGAGGAAAGAAGCAGGGAGACCAGTGGGGATACTTTACCAAAATCCAGACAAGAGATGATTTTGTTTGGACTCAGGTGGGGAGCAACAGAGTTACAGGAAGTGTCAGATTCTGGAGATACTGTGAAGAAAGCCAACAGAATTTGCTTATGGGGTACATGAGGTATAGGGAAGAATGAGGCTACAGACATGCCTCTCAGGCTTTTGACCTGAGCAAGTAAAAGGATGGAATAGTCATTTATTGGGCTGATAAACTACAGGAGATTAGGAGTTTACTACATGGAAAATGTAAAGAGAAAGAAAGACTGAGGTGATATTATAATTGATACTGAGGTCAGATCCAGCCAGCTGCCAGTCGCGTGGCTTGTTCTGTAGCAAAGTGAACTTGGTTAAGACTGCACCAGCCTTGGCTGGTGTGGCTCAGTGAATTGAGTGCCTGACTGCGTGCGAACCAAGGGGTCATCAGTTTGGTTCCCGGTTGGGGCACATGCCTGGGTTGTAGGCCAGGTCCCCAATAGGGGGCGTGCAAGAGGCAACCACACATTGATGTTTCTCTCCCCATCTTTCTCCCTCCCTACTTCTCACTCTAAAAATAAATAAATAAAATCTTTAAAAAAGAGACTACACCAAAGCTAGGCGGGGGGCCTGACAGTGGCTAGCAAGAGCATTGCTCAAACCAAAAGACCATGGGCTGCCCTAGAGGCCAAGAGGGGTGGGAGGGACAGGAGGATAAGCCACATCCCTGTGGACACCAGTGGGTGTCAGTTCACACTTGCAAGCTGAGACAAGGGGGCCAATTTCACTCCAAAGAATAGTAAAAGCCACACATCCTTTGTCCCACACCCCCCACATATCAGGAGACCATCATTCTTATCAAACCTGAAATGACTGTTTAATGTATCACCTTACACTGAGCTTTAAATGGGATTGGACATAAACTTAAATTTTCCCCCAAGAACCAGCAGGCAGGAGACTGGGAAGTCATAAATACAATAAAACAGAAGAGCTGCATTTTTCCTGAACATCCAAGTTTCAGTGTTAGTAGCATTTGTGACTCTGCTACACAAACAACAATTTGATGAGCATCCTTACACACCTCTTTATAGGTTTTATATCTTGTCCAAGTTCCTTAATTTGCTGAATGTGGAATTGTTGTGTTATAGGCTGTGACCATTTTATGTCTTTTTATGTTGTTCCACATAATGGTTGTGTCAGTTTACACTTAAACTCACAGCCCTCCCTCCTCCTACTTTCCTGAACATTGTGTTATTTCCTTGGTTTTCTTTATATTTTTGCCTATTATATTTGGCAATATATATTTAATTTTTCCTGTACTTTTTAAATTCTTTAGGTATCCCTAGGCTTGATGCCCCCAAATTTTTAAACTTCTTTTTTTGAAAGATAATGCACCTACAGAAAAGAGCACAGATCATAATTAGCCTTCAGCTCTAAGCATTACCACAAAGTAAACAAATTCATCGTCCTCCTCACCCTTAATGTAAACTCTGACCTGTGTTCCAACACAATAGCCTTGTTGGGTTTTTCCTAAGATTTTATTTATTTATTTTTAGAGAGAGGGGAAGGGAAGGAGAAAGAGAGGTAGAGGAACATCAATGTCTGGTTGCTCCCATGTGCCGCCAACTGGGGACCAGGCCCACAATCCAGGCATGTGCCCTGACTGGGAATCGAACCAGTGACCCTTTGGTTCACAGTCTGGCACTCAATCCACTGAGCCACACCAGCCAGGACATCTTGACTGCTTTTAAACTTCATGAAAACTGTCATGTTTATGTATTCTTCTGAGATTTTCTCCTTTTACTTGATTTATATTTCCAGATTCATCCATGTTAGTGCTTGCAGTAGTAGTTAGCCCATTTTCATCCATTCTGTATAACATCTTTTTTTATTGTATTTATTTTTAGAGAGAGGGGAAGGGAATGAGAAAGAGAGAGAGAGAAACATCAATGCATGGATGCCTCTCATGAGCCCCCTACTGGGGACCTGGCCTCAACCTAGGCATGTGCCCTGACTGGGAATCAAACCAGCAACCCTTTGGTTTGCAGGCCAGCACTCAGTCCACTGAGTCACACCAGCCAGGTCCATTCTGTGTAACATCTTATTGTGTGAAAAGAGCTCTAGTTATCAGACCATCAACTGTAGAAGGGCATTTGGATTGTTTCTGGGGGGTTTTCTATTCTAGATAAAGCTTCTATAAATATTATTGCAGGTCTTATAATACACCATATGCAAGACTTTTTCTAAAGAATACACCCTGTCATTAACTTGTTGAGTCAAAGAATGAGTGCACATTTTACTTCATTATACAATGCCAGAGATTCCCAAAGTGATTGCACCAATTCATACTCTTACCACCATTTGTAGTATAATGTTTCCATTACCCCATATCCTTCAGAAGATGCAGTACTATCAGTCTTTTAATTTTTTGCCAATCTTATGGATAAGAAATTGTATCTTGCTGTTTTCTTACTTTGCATTTCCCTGATAACTGATGAGATTGAAGATCTTTTTCTTTTATTTATGGATCATTTGTCTTTCTCCTTTATAGAATTCCTGTTAATGAATTTTGTCCCTTTTTCTGAATTACAGTTTCATTTATTCCTTATTAATCAGTAAGAATTATTTACATATTCTGTATACTAATGTTTTGCGGCCTATAGCTATGGAAAATATTTTCTCCCACTCTGAGGATTATATTTTCACTCTTTTTTTTAAGACTTTATTTATTTATTTTTTAGAGAGGGAAGGGAGGGAGAAAGAGAGAGAGAGAGAGAAACAGCAATGTGCGGTTGCTGGGGGGCATGGCCTGCAACCTAGGCATGTGCCCTGACTGGGAATCGAACCTGCGATGCCTGGTTCGCAGCCCAAGCTCAATCCACTGAGGTACACCAGCCAGGGCATATTTTCACTCTTGATATGATGTATTTTGATGAGTACTTAATTTAATGTAGTCAAATTTGGCAATCATTTTTCTGTTAGTGTTTTTGCTGTCCATTTAAGAAATCCTTTTCTACACCAAAGTCCAAAAGGAAGTCTCCTATATTGTCTTCTTTGTTTATATGTTTTATTGTTTATGCTGTCATAGTTGTTCCAATTATTTCCCCCCTCACGCCCTCTGCCCAGCTCACCCCCACTCCCACAGTCAATCCCCACCCCATTTTCAATGTCCATGGGTCCTTCATATGTGTTCCTTGACTAATCCCTTCACCTTCTTTCAAACAGTTCCCACTTCCCACCTCCCCTCCTATATTGTCTTCTAACAGCTTTGTAGTTTTGCCTTTCATATTTAGGTCCTTAAGCTACTCTGAATTAATTTTTTGTATGGTGTGAGGTAGAGTCCAACTTTATTTTTTTATTGAGTTGACCAAGAAGTTTGTTTAGTTTTTCCATAAAATAAAAGATGTATTTTTCACCTGGCTGGCGTAGCTCAGTGGATTGAGCACGGGCTGTGAACCAAAGCATCGCAGGTTTGATTCCCAGTCAGGGCACATACCTGGGTTGCAGGCCACCAGCAACCACACATTGATGTTTCTCTCTCTCTCTCTCCCTTCCCTCTCTAGAAATAAATAAATAAAACTCTTAAGAAATTAAAAAAAAGAGATGTATTTTTTATTTTCACCAATAACGTTATTGATCTAGATATTTTGAGTATGTTGGCTATCTCCCACATGGTATAACATTGATGGTTCTCAGTCACTGTCTCGATTTGATTGCTATCAACTTCAACTGGTCTACACAACTATGGAGTACCATCCAGCAAGAAATCTCCAGCGTAAAACTTTGAAACTTTGCAAACCAGTTTTGACACATCTGATCAATCACAGCACCTTCTCCATAAACTGCACAAATCATTTTTTTGCATTTCAGTTGCATTTTTACCTTGCTTGAAAAAATAAAGCATAATATGCCAAAAATGCTTATTTTCTTTCATCTTCAATATTAAAATGGCTACACAAAAATTCAACAATTTTGATAAGTTTTTAAAGGCATGCTGATACAACAGCTGTCACAATACAATCTAATAAAATTGTTTTTGAGTGCAGTTGAAAAAACTAAGCACTACTAGACCTATCTTACAGGAAAAAAATGAACTTTTCGGCCAACACAATAATATTCTAAGAAGCTATCTTTTCACTTACGAACTTTGAACTGAACTTCTGTGCCTAAAGGAAGTTCTAGGAATTGAGTAAAGCAGAGACTTGCAATAAATTCCAAGAAACAATAAATTCCAAAGAACAAAACCAGATTCTGAGCAATGAGTGCCTCAAACTGGAACTGACTGACCAGAAAAAATGCATGGGAATGTTGAAAAACGACTATCCTCTGAGTCAAACAACTTGCTTTCCCAGTACTATTCCACCTTGAGCTTTGCCTCAATAAAAAATGTCACTAAATTTTGCTCAAGGAGTCACCCTCTCTGAACTTCTTTCTACTGTAGTTGTTTGCAGAAAGTGTTTGCCTTCACCTCTAACCAGCCTTGGTTTCCGTTTTGATAATATGGCTCCCCAATATGTCCAGTACATCTTAGTGCAAGTCTGTCTTTTCCCTACTGTTCTGCAGTGCCACGTGTCATGTTACAAAGGGTATAAACGTGCATAAATCTGCTTCTAGTCTCTCTTCTCTTCCACTGGTCTATTTGTCTATTTCTGTGCCTATACCACACTCTCTTACTTACCATAGCTTTATTACAAGTCTTGCTATCTGGAAGGCAGGTCTTCCCACCTTCTTCTTCTGGAAGGCTTCTATCTTTGTTGTTTACAAGTCCACACATGTTTTAAAATTAGGTGGTCAAGTTTCACAAAACATAGTTGTTGAGATTTTTATTGGATTTGCATTGAATCCACAGGTCAATTCGGGGGAAACTGACATCTTCATAAAACTGAGTCTTCCAAAACACAAACACGACTTATCTCTCCATTTGTTTAGCTTTTCTTTAATGGACTCTAATAGAATTTTATAACTCTTTTCATACAGTCTATTCAGACAGATTTATTCGTAGGTATTTGATCATTTTAGATGTAATGAATAGGGTTTTTAAAAATTATCTTTTCTGTGTGTTGCTGGTGTGCAGAAAGGCAATTGATTTCTGTGTAATGACTATAGCCAGCAACTTTACTAGTGCTTATAATTTTAGCAATTTTTCTGTAGATTTTTTAATATTCACAAAGACAATAAGTGTCTGCACATAATAACAATTTTCTTTCTTCTTTCCCAATCTTTATACCTTTATACATCTATTTTACCTTATTGTGCTGGATAGAACTTACAACACATGTGAAAAAAAAGTGGTTATAGAGGCATTCTTGTCTTGTTCAAAATCTTAAAGGAAATGCCTTTGGCTTTTACTACTAAGATATTTGTTATAGATTTTTAACAAATGGCTTTTAAAAATCAGATTAAGGATGCTTCCTTCTATGCCCAGTTTGTTAAAATTATTTTTTTACTGCCATGAATAGATACTGAATTACACTGAATATTTTTTTACATACTGATATGATTTTTCTCATTAATATGTTTACATGGTAAATTGGGTTAATACAATTTCTAATGTTAAGCTAATCTCCAATTCCAATATCTGAAGTTTTTGGTTCTATTTGGTTATCTGTACTTTCTACTGGATCTCACCCATGGGACCTTGTTTCCTTGTTTGTGTGTAGTGAATTTTTAATGTAAACCGCACACTTTATTGGCAAATATGTGTAGAAATGAAGGTTTGATATAATGAAGCCTTCTTCAGAAAGTTCTTGTGTTTCTGTTAGGTGTCTTGGGGCTCTGCCAATCAAGAAATCACTTAAAGTTAAATTATCCCCTTAAGGTTTGTCCAGGCTACCACAGTGACTTTGGGCACCAAGCAGTGCAAGGGCCAATCTACACTTACAAAATATCAGGGGAAAGGTTCTTTAGCCCTTTGTGGTCGATTCCATTGATAGTCCTACAGAAAATAGGTTAATGGTTGCCAGGGGCTGGAGGTGGGGGCCTGGGGAATGACTAATGAAGGGTATAGAGTTTCCTTTAGGGGGTGTTGAAAATGTTCTGAAAATAGATAGTGGTGATGGTTGTACAACTCTGTGATTATACTAAAAACCACTTGAATTGTTTGCTTTAGATGGATACATTTTATGGAAAGAGAGAAGACAGAAACTATTTCTTAAGTATTGATGTCAATCACTATAGTTACTTAACATATAACAATGGAAAGATTGGACCCAATTTATACCCCTCAAACTTCAGTCTGAACAGACTCATCGTGGCTCTGACTTCTACCACTTCTGGACTCAGCACTGAACTGTGGCATGTGGGATCTGTCCCTAGTGACAGCCAGGACCAAGGTAACACAACTTACGGGTTTGGAGGAATTAACACCAATTCGAGTAAACTTTGACCAGTGAGAGAGATGAGGTCAAAACCTGCTGGCAGAACAATGCTTTTCCCTTCCATGCACATTATGCTTTAGGCTTTTTTTCCCCTGTGAACCCAGAAACCAATCTTCCAGCAATAAAATCTTGGCTTGGACCAGTCCTCAAAGGAGGTCTGCTTCATGGGGTGGTGGGGGAAATGAAGAATGATTTGGCTCAGGAGGAACAAGACCATGTGTACTACCAGTTCTCTTCCTGGACAAACAAGGCAACTCTGGTTCTGAAATTTTGTGTGTGCATAAAGGCTGCAGAGGTTACCAACCAAACTGGAGAAGGTTGTTTCCTCTGCGGAGTGGGAAGAAATGAAGTTGCATTGAATGTGGAGTTGTAAACAACAAGAAAGAAGGAATTTTTCTCAATTTTATATATCTATGTATCTCTGATTTGTTTTCTTTTTGTTTCAATAATATTTCATTGTGTGAATATACCAAAGTTGATGGGCATTTCAGTTGTTCACAGGATTTTGCTATTAACAAAAGTATATTTATCAACTTTAGTATACATGTCCCTTGTTGCACAAATTTAAGAATTTCTTGGAGTGGCCCTGGCTGGCATAGCTCAGTGGATTGAGCTCGGGCTGCGAACCAGGTATCGCAGGTTCGATTCCCAGTCAGGGCACATGCCTAGGTTGCAGGCCATGTCTCCCAGCAACCACACATTGATGTTTCTCTCTCTCTCTCCCTCTCCCTTCCCTCTCTAAAAAAATAAAATAAATAAAATCTAAAAAAAAAAAGAATTTCTTGGAGTGTAGATGCATGTTCAATTTTAGGAGATAATGGAGAACCGATTTTCTGTTAAGTACCAATGTTTATTCCCACCAGCAATGTTCAAGAACTCATATGGATTCAAATCCTCTCCAACAGTTGATATTGTTAGACCTTTCAATTGTTGATAATTGAATGGGTGTACTGTAGTATTTTATTGTAGTCTTGGTTTACATTTCCCTTATCACTAAAGAGGTAGAATACCTGTTCATATACTCATTGGTCATATGTGTTACTCCATCTATGAAATGCTTTTTACCCATTTCTCTATTGGACTATTTGATTCACACATATGTCCAATGAGTGTATGAACAGATATTCCGCCTCATGCACATATATTCATAATAGGAAACTTTTGTCACTCGTGTGTACTGAAAATATTTTTCTCCCAATGTATACCTGGTCTTTTTTGCTTTTTTAAAAAAATTTATTTTATTTTTTTAAAGATTTTATTTATTTATATTTTTAGAGAGGGAAGGGAGGGAGAAAGAGAGAGAGAGAGAAACATCGATGTGTGGTTGCTGGGGGACATGGCCTGCAACCTAGGCATGTGCCCTGACTGGGAATCGAACCTGCGATGCCTGGTTCGCAGCCCGAGCTCAATCCACTGAGCTACACCAGCCAGGGCTAAAAGATTTTATTTATTTATTATTAGAGAGAGGAAGGGAGGGGAGAGAGGGAGAGAAACATCAATGTGAAAGAGAAACATTGGTCAGTTGTCTTTCATACATGCCCCAACCAAGGACCTGGCCTCAACCCAGGCATGTGCCCTGACTGGGAATGGAAGCAGGAGACCCTTTCGCTTTGCGGGATGATGCCCAACCCACTGAACCACAATGGTCAGGCCTTTGATCTGTCTTTTGATGCGTAAAATTTCTTAATGTTAACAAAGTCAAAGTTATCAGTATTCTCTCTTATTGTCAATAGTTTGTCTGCAGTGTTTAATAAACCTTCTATCCCGAAGTCTAAAAGTTGTTTGCTAATGTTTTCTGTCAAGAACTTTAAAGTTGTGTTTGTGACATCAAGTCCTTCATCTACCTGGAAAAGATTTTGTGTGCGCGTGCATCTGTGTATAATAGCATGGAGGATGGTTACAATTTCATCTCCTTCAGTATAAACAATTTTTCCAGTTTCGTTTAATGAAAAGTGCTTCTTCAATTATCTAAAATGTCACCTCTATTATACACCACAGTTCTATACATGCAAAGGTATGTTTCTGTGCTCTCTCATCTATCCCTTTGTTCAGTCTATACCTCCACCAATATCACACTCTTAATTTTGACCTGTCCCTGTCCCTCTCCCTCTGCTTGCCTTCTATAGTTCCTGTAGGGTAATCGCAGGGAAGGGAGCTGTTGATCATGTGAGCTCAGCCCCTTAAACAGGCAAAAGTGGGTCATTTGGCTTCAAATCCTTGCCCTTGGATTTTCTCCTGTTGGTTGAGTTACTGGAAGGTTCAAGTAAGATTACATAGAGTAATGAACTGCTTAAAATACTTTTGGGTTAAAAAAATGCTGTGAAGTTACTTTGTTGGTGTAAAGGGGACCAGGTTTTTTTCAGGTAAAGGTGTCTACTAATCGTGAACAGCCCTGAGCCCTGCTAAGTCCAGTAAAAAGTTTTTTTTAACGCCTCTAAGCATTAGGACTCTAAAGAATCCTGCTCTGGATTCCTAAGGAATGTTGTCTCCCTTTGCTCCCACTGATCTCTCAACATTTTTGTTACATCTGCAGAAGGTGTGGCCTAAGACAAGTAAAAACAGTTTGCTTTTGGAGGCGATCAGGTCTTGTATTTGTGCTGCCAAAGTGAGCACTGAACTGCAGTGTAAATGACAGAGTATCACAAGCACAGGAGCCTTAAAGACATTTTCGTAACGACTTGTACCTGCATGCATTTACGGATGGAGCCTGGAGTTGAAAGGGAGGCAGTCGCAGCCCCTAGATGCTTTCCTGCTCTCCCCACGAATTCAGCTAGGGAGTGGGCCATGCGCTCAACGAGCCTGCAGCTGGGGGCCCCTGCTCTGTTTTGGCGCTCAACACCCTCAGGAATTCAGCCACATGGGCCTTGACAAGAGCTGTGCCTCCTTGTGGCCTTCTGAAGCAGAGACGGGCCCCGCGGGGGTCGAGCGTAGGCGGTCCAGGGGCGGGGCGAGGGTGACAGTGGGACGGGCGCCTGCGGGGTGGAGACTGGCCCAGCTGCACCACCTCCACCGCCCTCACCGCCTCCGCCGCCTTCGCCGCCTTCTCCTCCCCGCAGGCATCGGGCCCTCACACAGCAGCTTCTTCCTGGCCCCTAGTCTCTGCGTCCCCGCGTCTCCGTGTCTCCGCGTCCAGCTCCCGCAAGATGACGCTCAAGGCAAGCAAGGGCGAAGGCGGGAGCAGCATGCATACAGCGCTGTCCGACCTCTACCTGGAGCACTTGCTGCAGAAGCGCAGCCGGCCCGAGGTGAGTGGTCTTCGTGGGTCCCTAGGGTGTGGGGTGCAGAGCCAGGACTCGGCCGCGCCTCGTACTTCGGGACCTCCTCTATCTGCGGCCCTGTCTCCTGGGGCCTGCGCTCGGGAGTCCTGTCTCCGGGATGAAGGCCGTCGCGGCCAGCAGCTTGTGCGGGGTTTGGGGTGCAGTGGGTGGTTGCCCCCAGCAACCCTTCTAGGTGGGAATCAGGAGAGGCCGAGGCCTGGACAGAGTGCTTATTAAGGTCAAGGAAAACTTCGTGGACGGAAGTCAGTATAACAGAAAGACTTTAAGGAGAAGATCCAAGAATACATCTGATTCGTTGGTGTTGAAATTCCTGTGTTTGCTCAGCAGAAAGGGTTGTAAAAGCCAACTCCAGCTCTAAAGTGCTCACTCACTGTCCCTCTGCATTTAGGCAGAACCCCTTCTGCTAGTGTGCAAATGAGGTAAGCCGGTGTATTTGTGGGTAGACAAGGAATGCAAGGATTTCAGAGATAATTCTGCCCTCCGGATTCCTGTGATAACCTGTAAATACCTGTTAACATCTATCCTCAAAGATACCCACAGGGGACGTTGTCATTTTCTTAGTTCTCATAGTTCTGGGTGTGGATTGGACCCAGGAAGGTAAGGTGATAACTCAGGGTCTGTAAGACAGGGATAATGCCACTAGAATGCTCACTCATTCCCTCACAAATCTGGAAACTGAGGCTGGCTCTTATTTGGAGCCATCAGCCACACAAGACATGCCAGTATCTCTTTCCTGTGGCCTGGCCTTTCTCACATCATGGTGGCCAGGTTGAGAGAGAGAGAGAGAGAGAGAGAGAGAGAGAGAATGAGAGAGAGAATGAGAGAGAGAATGAGAGAATGAATATGAATCCAACTGTGTGCAATCTTTTTCTCTCTGGCTCGTTTCACTCAGCATAACCTGAGCCCCATCTCTAACTCCATGACCAGAGTTTGTGTAAATCTGATGGGCAAGTTGAGAGATTGTCTGCCTTTTTGAAAAGAGGCCCTGTCACCACAAGAGTTATGCTGTGGGTGCACCATCTGAATAAACAGCAGTTTTTGAGGAGCTGTGAATTTATCATAAAATACTGAATACAGTCTATGGGTTAGCCCATTTATTTTTGTTGTTATTTTTGATGGCTTGACCCCATGAACCTGCTGATTCTCATTCCATGAGGTTCACCTTCCCTTTTGAGCTCTTACTGGTCTTTGCTGCCAACACTAGTCTCTGCCTCTCACTTGCTGTGTGGCCTTGGGCAATCTGCTGAAGCTCTCTGTACCTTAAGTTTCTCTTCTCTGTAAAATGCCCTTGCTTGGAGGATTGTGGTGATGTTTACCCAAGGTAATACTCGTCAGGCACTTCCAACCACACTGGGACATCCAGCTTCCCTCAAAGAGCTGCCTGTCCAATAGAAGTCAACATGTTTTCTTATCCTGGCAAGAAACAGGAAAACCTGTGCAGAAGTTGTTGGCTTTAATAGAAGTTTAAAATAAAATCATCAAATTATGTTGTTGAAGGCTTCATTTAAGGGGATTGCTTTGTGTAAAGGTTCTCCAGACTCAAAACCCAAAGTTTTACTTTCAACCACAGTCCACATTTGATACTGTAAAGTATTGTCAGAGGATAATTTTGCAATAGGTTTGAACTGTAGCCTGTCTTCCAGATACAATTAGTGTTATTTATTTGGAGAAACTAGTTTTAGAAGCTCTCTCTGGCCTTGTTCTTTCCAGAAATATACATTAGTGCATACAAAATTGATTATAAAATTCCTAATACTCCTTTTCTCTTCAGTCTTACTTGAAGCAGCACTTTTCCCATGACCTGGCATTAAATAGATCAAGAATCCCTGAAAATTCACTCGGGCCTATTCAACATCAAAAAATGAACTGAAAAATAAGTCAGGCCCAGATGAGTGTCCACTAAGAACACTTATCTATTGATTCTTAGGCCGTCAGGTGCAGCGTCACTCCACACTGGCCATCATTCCTTCTAGCCTGCTATGGTGTGGGGCTAAGAAGTCAGTGTGTACACTGATGCAGGTGCAGGGTGCTGTGAAGCTGTCGGAGCCTGAGTGTTTTCTTTTTATAGAAAGAATAATAGAAAATGAAGTGTAATTTTTAAATTATTTGGTTCTGTCCCCACTTTCAGTACAAGGTATGGTCTCAGCCTGTGTGACTCCTTCCCTTCTAGGAACCCTGTGACTACCTTCGAAACTAAAGGACTTGGTATATCTTGCAGATGATAATCTGGTGTCTTTTTTTTTTTTATAAAGAGAATCACCATTCTTTTTTTTTAAGATTTTATTTATTTATATTTTTAGAGAGGGAAGGGAGGGAGGGGGAGAGAGAGAGAGAAACATCAATGTGTGGTTGCTGGGGGACATGGCCTGCAACCTAGGCATGTGCCCTGACTGGGAATCGAACCTGCGATGCCTGGTTCGCAGCCCACACTCAATCCACTGAGCTACACCAGCCAGGGTAATCTGGTGTCTTTTTTAACCACTTGGAGGCTAAGTACATTTAAGTTTTATCATGTAAATTCTAGTCAATATTTTATATTAAGGGAGATAACATTTTCTAACTCATTTGTTCTCTGACACTGAATTAGATATTCCAGGCCAAAATCAATTCCCTTAAATCAGGGTTTCTCTGATCTTGACATTACTGACATTTTTTAAAAATATTTATTTATTTTTAGAGAGAGAGGAAGGGAGGGAGAAAGAAAGGGAAACATCAATGTGGGGTTGCATCTCCAGCGCCCCCTGCTGGCAACCTGGCCCACAACCCAGGCATGTGCCCTGACCCGGCGTCAACCAGTGACACTTTGGTTCGCAGACCAGTGCTCAGTGTACTGAGTCACACCAGCCAGGATGACATTATTCACATTTTGAGTCTGGTAATTCTTTGTTGGGAAAAGTAATACCTGCCCCCTGCCACAGGCCAGTTGTGACAATCAAAAATGTCTTGAGACATTGCCAAATGTACCCTGGGGCAAGGAAGAGAACTCAGTTGACATTTCATTGATGTAGAGATTGTCCCTAAGCAGTGACTTGCTCAAAACTTTCAGTATTGCTAAAAACAGGAGGGCTCTGGATGTGGGGTATAGAAAGGCAACAGTAAAAAACAAATTTCCAAAAGCAGCTGGCCCAGGGGTGGGGAACAGGAAGAAAAGCTCTGAATTAGGGAACCAGAATAAAGCTTTCGTAACATGTAATTTTCTTTTCTGAGTCTTCACTTTTTCTTTTTTCCTTTATATAAAGAAATATACACAAAATACATATATATGTTTTTGCTCAACAAAAACATATACATATATATGTTTTTGCTCAAAAGTCACCTTTCCTGCAAGGCCTTTTCTGGACACCCTATTTAAAATCACAAAGCCCCTTGCCCAATTTCTGCCATTTTCCTCCATAGCACACATCATCTTTGGATATTCTGTCTAATGTACGGTGTTTAGTAGGTGAATCTGCCCACTGGAATGCCCACTTTGTAAGCACAGGGCCTGTCTCTTACTCATTGCTGTATCCCAAGCACCTGCATATATCTTCCTTATATGAGTACCAGTCCTCTCACAGGGATTCCAGCTCCCACAGGGCTCAGCTTGCTCATTCTATGGAGAAAAAGTCCTCCTGACACTTGGACTCCAAGTGAGGAAATGACTTTGGAGCCAAAGGTGCCCTGCAGTTCTGATAGGAATGAACTTCCATTAACACCCTTTTGTGTTCCTATCATAAAGGCCACCTCTATGCTTCGCACTTTTGGAGGTGCTGTGCCTGCATTCTCTCCTTCAACCCTCACAAACTCTGAAGTCCGTGCCCTTTTAAGTCCTAGAGTTTAAAACTTACTAGCCCTTTAACTTTAGACAAGCTTCTAAACCATTTCACACAAAACGGGGACTTCATGAATGGTGTATGTACACAGTCCAGGCGCTGGTTTAATGGCAGTATCTGGCTTTGCAGTCCTGTGTTTCTTTCCATGTGGAGATACGGTTCTTGAGTTTCCTGTTTTCCTCCAGTGCAAGGAGAAGCCTTTGCCAGTGTACATAGTACACTGGGTAGATAAAAACACATTTGGAAAGGGTCTTTAGAGACTTGGCCTTTGGATGGATGGATAGGTTCTCAAAAAAGATTTACTGCCTGAAAAACAATGTGCCTAGTTAATGTATAATTTTAAGATAGTACTTGTAGAAAGTCCTGGCCCTTAGATCTTCTCCACCAAACTTTTCCTCAGCTATTCGTCATTTGTGGTTAAACAGTGTTAATCTCTTTCTAAGGCTTTGGAGCACTCTTTGTTTTCTCATAGTTTGTCTTGTTTTTCTCCCCCAAAGTGGAATGGAATCTTCCTAGGGCAAAGAGTGGGGTGTTTGCGTGCCCATGGGCACCCAAACTGTAGGAGGCTGGCTGCTGTTGTGGGGCAGTTCCCAGGGCCTTCCCTCGGGTGATCACTCACCCTCTTGGTCTGGGCCTTCTCCTAAGTCTCTTTGCCAACAAAGAACCTTGGAGCTGGCAAAGAGCCCAACAGTTGGCTGAACTATATTCTTTTGTGTGTCACTGTCACTTTCTAATTCGATTGTTTGAATGAGAAAACCAACTTTAATTGCCCCTGCCTTATTCACTCTCTCCAGCCCCCAAGTTTGTTTTTCATTTCTTTTTTTAATCCCAACTTCCTTTGAGCAACTACATCTACCCTTTGAACCCTGTTGCAGATGTTTCCTCCGGAGGGAGTTGCAGAGCAGCAGGCTTGCCACTCCAGCAGTTTGTAAGATTAAAGGCCAGGAGGCTGCAGAGCAAAGGCCAAACGTGCAGTTGTGTTTACTCCCCAGTTTCTCCTGAATCTGAGCAGTCATCATTAAGCAGAGCCACTCCCACCTTGCCTATCATTGGTGTGGGGCAGGCCCATCATAGCTCTGAAGTTTCCCGTGTCCACTGGAGATGAGGGCGGTGGTTTCGAAGTTGGGAAGGGGACTCTGCAAAATGGAGTCTAGTACCTTAGACTTTTACTGTTTGTCAACATTGCTCGTGTTCCTTGCCACTCACATGTTGGTATGGTGGTGATGGTGGTGGCAAAACTGAAAAAAACAGCAACACATACATGCCTTGGTAGCCATTCATGCCATGAGTGAATGTTGAACAAGCTCCTGTTAGAGCTGGGCATTGTTCTGGGTGCCTGGGTCCATGAGTGAAGACAACAGACAAAAAGCTCTGCCTGTGTGAGACTTAAATTCCAGCTTGGGGAGAGAAAATAAACAAAACAAACAAGTAAAACATACACAGCACATTGGAGTGTATTACCAGCTGTGCAAAGAGTACAAGTTAAAGGAGATAAAGGAGCCAGGACAGGTGCCTGGTATGTGTCACTGGGACTGGATGAACAGATGGGACAGAGTGCAGTTTAAGTTGTCCACCTGGACAAGTGAGTTATCCCGAGTCCAAGGGAAATACCTTCCCCTTTGTCCAAAGCCCAGCGTCTGCCATTTGCGCAGCAGGCAGACTGGGATGCAGCTTCATCAGGCAGAACTTGTGTATGAATCCCAGTTCTTCTGTCTTCGCCTCCCATTGAAGAGCAAACTTCCCTTTGTCCATCCCCAAGACTTCCTGCCTTCTTCCCCCCTGTCCCCTGCAGGAGACATCATTATTTAGAAAGCCTCTGTGAAGCTCCATTTGCAAGTTTTGAAGAAGGCTGACAACCTTGGTCTGTGGCATTTGAGCACTTACAGTCTAAGACAATCTTAAACTCCATGAAGGATATCTTTCCCATTTATCATTTATGGTGGATTAATGAATGAATGATAATTTCTTCTCCCCATAGTGAGCTGCTGAAGGTCAGAGACCATGCTTAACTATGTCAAGCTCTCTTGCATGTAATGGGGTCTCAGACCACCAGAGTGAATTAAGCAATCAGTCACCTTTACTGTGCATGTGTACACATCCACACAGACATCAAGTGTAAGTGCATGTCTGCATATTCTTGCTGCTACAATTTTCTGTAGTGAGGAGATACAAGGGGTTAGTTGAAGGAGTTTGTTATAAGGTACAGTCAAGGAGAAGCTAGCCCTTCTTTTCTGAGAGAAGTTTCACTGAAGACAGGCCCCAGGAAGGGGTTAGTAGGCTGGGCAGAGTGTGTCTTAGGAAGACAGGGTGGCTCAGGGACAAGTTCATGCTAGAGAAGACTGTGCTGTGCTTTTGGAAGTCTTACTGTTGCATGTTGGTTCTCTACTTACCACGTCGGAGGTTTCCGTTTACCTTAGTCATCATTTGTAACTTCTGGGTGAGTATGATAGTGATTCTTAGTCATCACGAAGGGGAACGACTAGATGGATAAGCCCATTTGAAAGACCAATCTTTGGGATAGCGACTCTTGAACTTTTCTGATTGGAATGTGTTTTGCTTCTGGTAAGCTTACCTGAGTCCTTAATTTGAAGGCTGTCATGGTAAAATAAATCTTTGTAATAAAGCTGAGTGAGAAGTTTATCCACCTTGTCTAGGTACACTATCATGTAGCCTTCGCCCTCTTTCAAAGGTCATTTTGTATTCTGTGGACTAAGACTTTCTAATCTGTCATTACTTAGAACATTATACAGGGGTTCACCAACTCTGAAAACATAGGTGAATCACTGTAAGTGGTTTATTGATGGTACATTACAGCACATGATAAAATAATGTGATCCATGTTCCCAAACTTTATGGCCCCCTCTATACTACTATCATTACCAACACAAGTGTTAGTTGGTGATAAACTCATAAAATTAATTTCCAAGTTTGGTTTTTCAGCTTTCTTAGCCCCACAATTACTAGTGATAAGAAATTCATAAGTCAGGGTCAAGGAAAGTCCTTACATTTATTTCATACTTTGCATTAGAAATGTGAGGTTTGAGCTCATAATTTTTGGCAGCAATCATTCAATTGGTGGTCCTTGAATTCCTCATTCTATAGACTCAATCTGTAATACACACATGGTAAAAACATAAAAATAATACAGATGGTTCATTTGAGAAAGGAAATTCTTCCTTCCAACTTTTTGCTGTTTCTCCCCTGGTTTTCTTGAATCTACTTAGAGAGATATTTGATCTTGTGCCCTTTAAATGGATCTGTGGCAGTAGCTACCCTGCTTTTGATGTAAAGCATAAGAATTCTTTGTCTAGACCTAAATCCTGATCATTGTCTCTTATGTTTTTTTTTTTCTAAAAAGGTTTATAGTTGTACACTTTACATTTAAATCTATGATCCATTTTATAAGTTGGGTGGTTTAGGTTACTGTTTCTTTCTCCCCACTCCCACCATGGGTATCTGATTATTCCAGCACCATTTGTTACAAAGCCTGCCCTTCCTCCACTGAATTGCGTTTGCACCTTCATCAAAATCAACTGGGCATATCTGTGTGGGTCTATTTCTGAGCTCTCTATTCTGTTCTATTCATCTATGTGTCTGTACCACACATAATTTTTAAAAGCATTTTATTTATTTATTTATTTTTAGGCAGAGGGGAAGGGTGGGAGAAACATCAGTGTGTGGTTGCCTCTTGCATACCCCCCACTGGGGACCTGGCCCACAACCCAGGCATGTGCCCTGACTGGGAATCGAACCAGTGACCCTTTGGTTCACAGGCCACTGCTCAATCTAATGAGCCACACCAGCCAGGGCTGTACCACACATTCTTGATTACTTATAAATATATAAGTCTTGAAACTGTGTACACTGATTGCTTCCAGTGTCTTCCTTTTCAAAATTATTTTAGCTGTTCAAGGGCCTATGCCTTTATATCATGTACATGATTTTTAAAAGTCATTCAGGATGGAATGGGAGTAAAGGGGAGAAAACTGTACTTGAACAATGACTAAAATTTTTTTAAAAAGTCATTCAGAGGTGCTTTTAGTATAACCTATGTGGGTCAGGCAAGTGAAGCTGATTGTGTATAAGAAAAGTAACACTGTCCTGGCCAGGTTTCTCAGTAGGTTAGAGCATCATCTCATACACCAAAAGTTTGTGGGTTTGATTCCCAGTCAGGCCACATACCTAGACTCTGGGTTTGGTCCCAGGTCAGGGTGTGTATGAGAAAGAAGTATTTGATCTCTCTCTCCCTCCCTCTCTCTCTCTCTCCCTCTCCCTCCCTCTCTCTTCTTTCCTCTCTCTCTAAAATCAATGAACGTATCTTCATGTGAGGACTAAACATTTTTAAAAAAAGAAAGAAAAGTAGCATCCTAGGTGCAGGGAAATCAGCAGCCAACACTTGGCTTCTGTACCAGGGAGCAGTAGGAAATGACCTGGAGAACATGTGCCTATCTGCAGGGGGCAGCCACAGCCTGGTGCAACAGCTTTGTCCCACTTCTTGCTTATCCTGCATCTCCCTGATCTCATTTGAGATGGCAAGATGCCTGATTCAGTTCTTTTTTTTTTCCTAAATATTTTACTTATTTACTTTTAGAGAGAGCAAAAGAGAGGGAGAAAGAGAAGGAGAGAAACATCAATGTGTGGTTGCCTCTCACATGCCCCCTACTGGGGACCTGGCCCACAACCCAGGCATGTGCCCTGACTGGGAATCAAACGGGTGATCTTTCAGTTTGCAAGCTGATGCTGAATCCACTGAGCCACACCAGCCAGGGCGCAACTCAGTTCTTATTTTCTCAGCCCCCTTTGCAGCCTTGGGTGGCCATGTTCTACAGTTTGGGCTGATGAGGCATGAACAGATGTCCACTGGAGAAGTTCTGGGACACATGCCATTGTCTGGGCTCTTTTTCGTTCTTTCTGCTTTTTTAAAAAAAAGATTTTATTTATTTATTTTTAGAGAGAAGGGAAGGGAGAGAGAAAGAGAGGGAGAGAAACATCAATGTGTGGTTGCCTCTCACATGGCCCTCACTGGGGACCTGGCCCACAACCCAGGTATGTGCCCCGACTGGGAATCAAACTGGCAACCCTTTGGTTCGCAAGCCAGCGCTCAATCCACTGAGCTACACCAGCCAGGGCTCCTTCTTTCTGCTTTGAGAGTGGAGCTGAAGGCTGGATTGTCAGCTTTTTGAGAGATGTTTTTAGCCCGAGCCCTTTTTTTTTTTTTTTTTTGCTTTCTCTGTACAGGAACTTCAGAGCCCCTGACTGTTGTGCTCTGCAGAGTGACACAGTTCTCAGCCAGTTCCTCCTCTGTGTACATTTCAGGCCCTGCTGTCTCAACTCTGCTTAGTCAATGTTCATTCCCCCATCTGCTTCCCATCTTCTAGACAGTTATTGAAATTTCTAATCCATGGTAACTTCCTCATTTCTTTATGTGTTTCTGTTCCTTGCCCCCTTTGCTCTCATTTAAACAGAGTCTGGAGTGTACACTGGTACTTAGGCTACCAACTGGAACCCAAATCACAGTCACTTATGAAAATTCTGTCTCACCGGAATAGAAAGCATTGTATTTTGTGGAGCTTTTAGGATAATAGATTTTCATTTGCCTGAATAGAAATCAATTGAAACCAAAGGGATGCATGAAAATTTTAATGCTGAACATTTTCTTTAGCAGTGTGTTTCAGCATTCTAAATGTATCTCGGCACTTCCCTGCACGTAGACTGGCACGGCATCTTGACAACAGCTCACATTTGTAAGTGAAACACTGAGAGGCCAAGAAACTTGCCCAAAGTCACCAAGCCGTTAGTTGAAAGAGTCAGGCTCAAACCCAGACAGATTGCGTATATTTCTGCTAAAACGCATACCTACAATTTGTAACCTGTGCTTTTTTCTTTTCCTGACTTCTTTTATGGAAGTCACACATGCGCATAGTAAGTAATTTGAAAGGTTTACAGTGAAAACAATTTCCTTCTCACCCCATCCTGTGGTCACTCAATTCTCCTTCCCAGAAGCAACCACTGTCGTTTATGTCTCCTTCCAGAGATAGCGTATGCATTTATAAGGAAATATGAATGTATTCATTTGTTTCACTGTTTATGCTGATGATAGCATATCTTCCCTCACTGTGGGTTTTTTTTTCCTCCTAACAATGTATCTTCAAGGTTAACCTCAGAACGTCTTTTTCATTGCTACATAGTGTCTGTGTGCCAGGATGCCCCCATAAGATACAGTGTTAACTACACCACTGAGTCATCTACTGTAGAGAACCTTGAAGTTATATGGGGTTCCAGGCTTCCAGGTATCATAAGTTGGATTTATAAATACAACCCTGCCTTAGACAATTCTGTTTTAATGGCAATGCCATATGACTCAGTGTCATGTGAGTCCAGTTGCTGTACAAAGCAGTTTCTCTTTCTTAGTACTTCCCTCATTTGAGGCCACCCTGTAACTAACACTATCTCAAATGTCACCATCTTATCAGAGTTGAAACTCTTAGAAAGAAAGGATGAAGTAGATTAAAATTAAGATATTATGCCCTGGCTGGTGTAGCTCAGTGTATTGAGCGCGGGCTGCGAACCAGGCATCGCAGCTTCGATTCCCAGTCAGGGCACATGCCTAGGTTGCAGGCCATGTCCCCCAGCAACTGCACATTGATGTTTCTCTCTCTCTCTCTCTCTCTCTCTCTCTCTCTCTCTCTCTCTCTCTCTCTCTCTCTCTCCCCCTCCCTCCCTTCCCTCTAAAAATAAATAAATAAAATCTTTAAAAAAATTAAGATATTATTTATTTTTTAAGGTACATACTGTGTACATCCACAAGCGTCTAACCTCTTTATCTCTGATCTTCCAATTTGTTCCCATATAGGCCCTTGGGTAGGCTATTGAGCACTTCCAAGGAAGGAAGGAAGGAAGGAAGGAAGGAAGGAAGGAAGGAAGGAAGGAAGGAAGGAAGGAAGGGGGAAAGGAAAGAAGGAAGGAGGAAAGGAAGGAAGGAATAGGGATCCATTGATTCCCACTTTTCCTTCCCCACAAAATGGATAACAAGGTGTACTACTCACAACCCCACTGTCTTTGAGGGACACCCTTGGGTATGGCTGGAATGCAGCTGCCATCCATTTTCAGCTTGTACTCAAATACTGAACTGACTCTTCCATTAACCAAGCTCAGACTGTCCCTCCTCCTCCATATTGTTTTTAGAATTAATATTTTACCTGGGGTGAGGGGTGCACTTTTAGAGGCTTCCACTTGGCATTCCCTACTGTCATAGTGCTTACCCTAAGACCTGAGCTACTTCAAATTAATAGATTAGAAAAATAAGAAAGAGGCAGCGAAGAAGACTGAGAAGGAGCATTTGAAGGAGAAAGGAGTGATCATCTGTGAGGTGTGTAACCTCAATCTAATCATGAGAAAACATTGGACAAATTCAAACTGACAGACAGTCTATAAAAGAGTAGCCTTGTCCTCTTCAAAAGTGTCAAGATCATGAAAGGCTGAGGAACTTTTCCAAATTAAGGGTGACTAAAGAGATGCGCAGACCCAACACAGTGCATGATCCTGGATTGGATCCTAGTGTAGGAAAAGAAAATGCATACCTATAAAAGACATTTTGGGACAGTTGATGACATTGAATATGAAATGAGGACCACATGATAGTATTGTATCAGTGCTGAATTTTCTCTTTTGAGAATGTTTTTGTTCTTAGAAAACAGACAGAAGCATTTATGAGTTTAGGAGCATGATGTCTTCATATTATGCTCAAATAATTCAAACTTTAGATTTTACAATTCTTTATTTCATTTCTTTTAATTTTATTTATTTATTTTTAGACAGAGGGGAAGGATGGGAGAAAGAGAGGGAGGGAAACATCAATGTGTGGTTACCTCTCACATGCCCCTTATTGGGGGCCTGGCCTGCAACCCAGGCATGTGCCTTGACAGGGAATTGAACTGGTGACCTTTTGGTTTGCAGGCCAGCTCTCAATCCACTGAGCCACACCAGCCAGGGCAGATTTTGCAATTTTTAAAAAAGTGCTGTGCTGACATTGCTATCCATGTCTTTTGGTGCACATGGAAGGCTCTGTGTCTCTGTTGAGTGGCAGTGGACTGGCTGGGCCCTGTGGTAGAGACTACCAGGATTCACATTCCCACCTGCTGGGCATGAGGGTTCCACTTTCCTGCTCCATGGTTTGCCTGTTCACTCTCTTAATGCATTTCCCATCTATATTTTGTTTGGGATTTTCAAATTTACTAAAAAGATAAAAGAATTTTACAGTAACACCTATTAGGCACATCTCCTAGATTCTATGGTTAACATTTTGCTGTGTTTGCTTTATCACATATTGATCCAAAAAAGAAAATCCATCTAGCCAGCTTTTTTTGTGCATTTCAAAGTTGCAGTCATCAGAGCACTTCATCTCTGAATGCTACAACATGCACATCATTGGCTAGGATTCAGTATTTCTTTATGGTTCTTCTTTTTTAGATAGAATTCACATATACTAAATTCACTGGATGAGTTTTAACAGATTCACACACCTGTGTAACCCAAACCCCTGTCATGACTTATTTTACCTTCATCCCACAAAGTTCTCTCATGCTTCTCCCCATCCTATCAGATGGGGTGAAGCAACTACTGCTTTATTTTCGTACTGTAGTTTTGCTTGTTCTAAAACCTCATAAATTGTATTATGTAGTATGTATTCTTCTACATAAAGCTTCTTTCACTCAACATAATGCTTTTGAGATTCGTCCATGTTGCTGCATGTATCAGCAGCTTGATCCTTTTATTGCTGAGAAGCATTGCATCATATGGGTGTGCTGTGAGTGATTTATGCATTCCCCTGCAGATGAACACCTGGGTTGTTTCTACTTTTCAGCTATTATGAATAAAGCTGGTATGAACAAGCCTCTTTGTGGACATCTGTTCTCTTTTCTGTTGGGTGAATACCTAGGAGCAGGATAGCTGGGACATAAAGTAAATGTATGTTTAACTTTATATAAGAAATTTCCAAACTTTTCTGCAGTGGCTACACAATTTAGCATTCCCACTGGTGGTGTATGAGAGCTCCAGTACTTGGCATCATGTGTCTTTCTCACTTTAGCCTTCCTAGTGGTATGTAGTGGCACCCTGTATTTCCCTGATTACAGTGATGTTGAGCGTGTTTTCATGTGCTCATTGGCTATTCATATGTCACCTTTGGTGAAGAATCTGTTCAAATTTTTTGTGTATCTTTTCATCATTCATCATCTGTCATTTTGTTATTGAGTTTGTAAGAGTTCTTTTTATGTTCTGGACACAAGTCTTTTGTCAGATGGAAATATTGCAAATTTTACTCCCAGGCTGTGCCATGCCTTTTTAGTTTCTTAAGCATCTTTTGCTGAAAAGTTTTTAGTTTTTCTGAAGTCAGTTGTTCACTTTTATGATTATTGCTCTCTGTGTCTACTAAACCTTTGCCTATGTCAGGGAAGTTTTTCAATGAACGGATGTTCTTAATTTTAAAGTATTTATCTTCTTACTTTTCATTTTACAGTTGGGATCTTTGATGTCATTTGTAAGATATTTTTGCCTACTCCAAGGTTATGAAAACATGCTGTTTTCTTCTCAAAGCTTGGTTGTTTTACTTTTCACATTTGGAGCTGTGGTCCATCTAGAATTGAGTTTTGTGTATAAAATGAGATGGGAATTGCCCTGACCAATGTGGCTCACTTGGTTTGGCATCACCCAGCAAAGTAAAGGGTCGTCGGTTCAATTCCTGGTGAGGACACATGCCTGGGTTGCATGTTCAGTCCCCAGTCAGGATGCATATGGGAGGCAACCAATCAAAGTTTCTCTCTCACAATGATGTTTTTCTCCTCTCTTTCTCCCTCCTCCTTCCTCTAAAAATAAATAAAATCTTTGTAAAAATAAAATACAATGAGGTGGGAATCAGCGTTTATTTTTCCCATACACTGTTCTGATTGACCCAGCACCATTTATCACAAAGACAATGCTTTCCCCATTATACTGCAGCATCACCTTTTTCATAAACCACCTGACTGTGTTTGTGTAGGTCTGTTTCTGAAGTTCTCATCCTGTCACACTGGTCTTTCATTTATTCTCCAGCCAATGCCACAGTGCCTTTGATTACTTCAGATTTCTAATAAAGAGGTCTTGCTAGCTAGTCCTGTAATTTGTCCAGCATTACTGTCATCAAGTTTGGGGGCAAGAGGTCACAGTGGAAATGTCATCTTGAGATGGTGGGAGAGGTAGTGGTGATCTCATCTAGAGGTAGCTCCTTGGTTTTAGTTGCTATTGTTGTTATCATGGGCCAGGGGGCTGGTACCAAGTGCCTAATTTTCCAGTCCAGATAGGACTTCTTTATAGCCTCAGAGGCGAACTGTGAGAGAATGATGCTAACCCGAACCACCTTTACTGCTCTGTGACCTAGAGCATCAGGGAGTAAAGAGGGAATGGAGCAACTGGGTCTGATGCTCACCAGAGCTCCTATCACTGGAGAGGCGCCCATAGTTGGAATGGGAAAGGCCATTGTCATCAGTGCTCACTTCTCCCCTTTACTGATGCGTTCCTACTGCACTTATCCCCTCTGCTTCCTGTCATTATGAATTGAATCCACCCTGGACCTTCGCTATAGAGTACGTGCACATGTATGTATGCCTCATACACGTAGATAGTTCTTATCAGAAGTTCTTGGGGCCCAATGTGCATTAGAAATCAAATTTTTTGTAATTGTATCATATTTTAGGTAATTTTCCCAGTATCCAGGGACACACCCTATAAATCAAAGGCAGCAAACTATATAAACATGTCTATAAAGTTGGATAAATAAGGATTACAAACAGGCTCACATAAATTCAAATGAGATTGGATGCCAATCTTACAACTGTTGGTTTTCAGAGCCATTGGGTTTTAGAACTGCAGTTACAGAATGACAATGGACCTTTGCCGTTTATTTCATACATTGTTCTGTTGTTTTAACCTGACAGGCTGTGTCACACCAGTTGAATGCCGTGACTGAGGACATGTATACCAATGGGTCTGCTGCCCCGGGTAGCCCTACCCAGGCTAAGGGGCAGGAGGTGCGGAAGGTGCGACTCATACAGTTTGAGAAGGTCACAGAGGAGCCTATGGTAATCCCTTGTCATATGTTCACCCTCTGCTTACTGTCAACCACGTAAGTCACTGGGCCACCGAAGGAAACTCAGAAGGCTGAGTTAGGGCATCATCCAGCTCTCACGTTGTCTCTCTATCTCCATCTCAAGCCCCTCCTCAAAGCAGGCTTCATGCCCATTCTGGTTGAGGACTCCCCCAGGTATAGATGGAAAATATTTTTCCTGAGAAATTGCCCTAGATTATCTTCAGGATAACCTCAGAAAGAACTTAAAATAAAGCAAGCTGGCCCTGGCTGGCATGGCTCAGTTGGTTGGAGCATCATCCCATAAACTGAAAGGTTGCAAGCTCAGTTCCCTGTCAAGATAGATACATGGGTTGCAGGTTCGATACCTAGTCGAGGTGCATACAAGAGGCAACTGATCAATGTTTGTCACTGATATTGATGTTTCTCTCCCTTTCTCTTTCCCTCACTTTCCCTCTCTCTAAAATCAATAAGCATATCCCCAAATGAGAATAAATAAATAAATAAAGCAAGCAAGAATACTGTACCATTGTTTATTTCAGGGAATCACTCTGAAGCTGAATGAAAAGCAGTCCTGTACGGTGGCAAGAATCCTTCATGGTGGCATGATTCATAGGCAAGGTACTGTGTGCAGTTCCTAAATTGTGGTCATTCACTGCAGTGGTGAGGGACATGAAGCTTCCATTCTTCAAAACTGGGAACATTTTTGTATGTGTGCCAAGAGACTTGTTTGTGGCTTAATAACTGACTCTAGAATAATTGTGTGATAAGGTCTTCATAGGAATTGCCCAGTGCCACCATCTGTCCCTCTGAGCATTTCTTATACACCTATTTATATATACCAATATTTTTCTAGTTAATTAATATTTGAGCAGTTAGTGTATACAACCCATTGCATTAGAATTTGAGTACACCGTACTGAAGAAAACAGATCATCTGTACTTTCTGGAGCTAGCAGTTAAATTGAGAAGTTAAACATTACCTGCTACCCCATTAGCTCCTACCCTTTATGTTTAGTTTTGTATCTAGGGTGGTGAAAATTTTGGTAAGTACTCTTCACATAGCATCTAAACACTGATTAAGTTTACCATTAGGTAGCATTTTAGGGCTTTAATTAAACAACAAAGAAATATCGAACTTGCTGGTGAATGAGAAGTACTGCACTCTCTGCATTGCATTGTCATTCTTTTTAGCATGTATAGGTGTGTCATAGCCTCCTGGGATCTGTAGCAACTCTAGTTGCAGGGAACTTTAAGAATGAGGTACTTTTATTCTGTTGTTGGAGTACTGAAGTCAGGAAGGATGAGATAGTCAGACTGTGAAGTACTTGCTGCGATACATCCCTCAAGGAAATCAAGAACATTCATGGTTGAATTGTGTAAAACCCTGAGTATTTTATACACTTTATTGTATAATAAGCTCTAGATCATGGCTTTTTTTTATGGTATCTTTAGTTATATTGACAGCTTTTGTCTGAATATTTGTTCCTTTAAATTTTTTTCAATTACAATTTACATTCAGTAGTATCTTCTGTTAGTTTCAGATGTACAGCTTAGTGGTTAGGCAACCATATACTTTACAAAGTTGAACGTTTATCCTTTTGTGGACTGATTTTTCATTTTGCGGTAGGCTTCCTTCACGTCGGTGATGAGATCCTAGAAATCAATGGCACAAACGTGACTAATCACTCAGTAGATCAGCTGCAGAAAGCAATGGTGGGTATTTGCTATGTCATTGTCTTTGTGAAGTGTGGATCCACATTGGTGTCAATGTACCTCATTTTTCTGTCAAAGTATTCACACCTCATTGAGGAGACTATTACCATTGCTAATCTTTATTCTGTGTAGAAATGAGAGTTCTCTACTTTTATTTACTAAACTTCTAAAACAAGGCAAATAATCCAGAGCGTATATCTAGAAGAAACATTGGACTGGGTGTCAAAAGGCCTTTGTCTCTAATGACAGCTCTGAATCCCTGCTCTACTTTATTCTAGCTCCATGAATTTGAGCAAGTGAAGTAACTTCTCTAAATCATCTGCAAAATGAAGATAGTAATCCCTATTCTTATGTCACAGATTTGTTATGAAGAGCAAATGGGATATTATAATGAAAAGTTGAGTGTGCTCTTTAGAGTCAGTTGATATTTGTTGAGCAACTGCTATGTGGCAGTCATGGGCTTGGTGTTTGTACTGGCTATCCTGTTTGCTCCTCCAGATTCTTCACCGTCTCCCACCTCTGCACACACCAGAGATCATTCCTGTAACCAAAGCACTAAGAAACCCATGGGGTAATTGGCCACTGCTGGCAGGAGCCACACCTCAGGCACTCAGGAATGAGATGCTAGGGTACCAGCCAGCGAATGAACCAGAGAACAGTAACTCAGGAAAAAGTGTCATTTGAACCAAAATGTGGTTTTACACTTGAGACAGAGATGAGGAAACTATACCTTAGAGAGTTTTGAAACTTGCTTTTTAAGGATAGACCTGGTATTTGCTTTAATCAAAACTCTTTGTTTAGACTTCTGCTTCTAACCAAGATGCAGAACAGGGACCACATTTACACTGCCTCTTGAAATTATCCAATCCTAAAGGCTGATGCCCCTAATGACAGAGCTTCAAAATACCTGAAGCTAAAACTGGTAGAACTGAAAGAAGAAAACAACAAATCCATGATTGTACTCTAAGATTTCAACATCTTTCTCTTAATATAATCAACAGAACAAGTAGCCAGAAAATTAGTGAGTATACAGAAGGGGCAAACACCACTATAAACCAACTTGACCTAACAGATATGTGCAGAACACTCAATCCAGCAATGGCAGAACACACATTCTTCTCAAGTGCATATAGGATATTCTCCAGGATAGGTCATAACACAAGCCTCAACATTCAAATCATACAAAGTGTATTGTCTACCCATAAAGAAATTAGAAATCAAAAACAGGAGATATCTGGAAATCCCTAAATATTGTAAATTGAACAACACACTTCTAAAGTAACCCACCGGCCACAGAAGAAAATATCTTGAAGTGAATAAAAATGAAAACAGTACATTAGAGTTTGCCACTTCAGCAGTGCTAAGGTGGAAGTTTAGAGCATGAAATGCCTATACTAGAAAACAAGAAAGGTCTCAACCAAAAATGCCTCAACTTCTGCCTTACGAGACTAGAAAAAAGGACATTAACAAAGGAAAGGATAGCCCTGGCTGGCATGGCTCAGTGGATTGAGTGCCAGCCTGCAAAGCAAAGGGTTGCTGTTTCAATTCCCAGTCAGGGCACATGTCCGGGTTGTGGGCCAGGTCCCCAGTAGGGGGTGTGCGAGAGGCAACCACACGTTGATGTTTCTCTCCCTCTTTTTTTCCTTCCCTTCCCTTCTCTCTAAAAATAAATAAGTAAAATCATTTTTAAAAAGGATAAAAACCATATGATCATCTCAATAGATACCAAAAAAGCAGTTGACAAAATTCAACATCCTTTTTGATGAAAATTCTCAACACAGTAGGTATGGAAGGAACATATCTCAACATAATAAAGGCCACATATGACAAACCCCCAGCTAATATATTCAATGCCAAAAAGCTAGAAGCTTTTCCTCTGATATCAAGAACAAGAAAGTGGAATTGCTATCTTTTGGGAAAGTAATTTGAGGATAGCTATTAAAATGTTCTCACCCTTGATTCTGCATTTCTATGATGGGATCCTATTCTATAGAAATCAAAATGCAAATATAAGGACATATGTTCAAGGATTTCTACTGCAGCAGATTGTAGTGAAAAAAAGCTGGCACCAGTCATAATGCCCAATAATGGGGAGAATAACCGAATGAAGTATGATACACCCATAGTATAGAATGCTGCATAGCTATTAAAAAGAATGAATGAGGTCTTCATGCATGGACCTGAAGCATATCCACCAAGTCAAAGCAAGTTATAGAGTAATGTACATAGTACAATTCCATTTTTATTTAAAAAACAACAACAAAAATACACACATGTGAATATACATATATGTGTAGATATTTATAAATGTTTTCATTGGTATGGAGAAAGTTGTAGATATATGTGTACCAGGATTGATTTTAGGTACTTATGGGGACCATTTGTGGTTGAGTGTGGGGAGGAGGGGAAACCATGAGGTTTTTCTCATTATTCTTTGTACATCTCCATGTTGCTACAATGGTTTATGGGCACGTGACACTTGTATTAGAGGAGAAATTGTTCCGATACCAAATTTCAGTGTACAGTACAAATGGCTGTTGGGAAAAACAACACATGGGACTTTGAGAGGGGGAAAAGGAGTTTATGAAACCCCAAATCATCCAAGTTAGCCTTTGTTAAAATGTTATTTCTCCTTTCTTTTTTAATAGAAAGAAACCAAAGGAATGATCTCTTTAAAAGTTATTCCCAACCAACAAAACCGTCTTCCTGCACTACAGGTAGGTGGCACCATTTTCTCTGTTGCGATAACAGCAGAATTCAGGCCCAGTGTTGAGATTTGTTTGAAGTGATATGATTCTAATTTTGAAGTTCTGTATATCTTACAAATGTAGCTGCCTGGTGCTCTCTGAACTTCCATTACAAACAGGCAGGCCTTCTTTCTGACCGCCAGCAGGACTGGTACTTTGCTGACTATTTGTAATGAATATGAAAGGAAGGGATAATCTTATTCTACAACTCCAAGAGGAAAATAGGTAAAGGGAATGAAGAGATCATTCATAGGAGGAAAAATACCAGTGGCACTAAGCATACAAAAAATTATCCAATCTTACCTTCAAAGAGAAAAATAGCTTGGACAGTGCCTTGGCAGATGAATGTGGAAGAAAAAGTATTAAAAAAAACTCTGAAGTTTCTATTGCAGATTACTGTAATAACAGTTTCATGGTCTTAAATAGGTATATTAATGTTCATTTTTAACTTTTTGTTATATCACTTTTGATAAATTATGTTTTTCAAGTGATTTGTCAAATGTATTGGAGTGAAATTATTCATAAAATCTTATAACCTTTTAAACATCTCCGGGGTCTCCACTGATCTCTACTGGGACATTGTATCTTCTCTATTTCATTAATTGGCCTTGCTAGGGGGTTCTTAATTTCATGAATCTTCAAAGAGCCAATTTTGCCTTTGTCGATCCTCTTAACACTATTTTCTGTTTCATTTGTATCTGTTCTTTATTATTTTTCTTCTGTCTTTGGGTTGGATTTGTACCCTTAATCTTCCTACCTGAGGTAACAGATATTAAATTCTGAAGTAGTTTCTTCCAGTCGTTTTTTTTTTCTATGTATAAATAAATACTTTTTTAAAAATGTCATTAGGCATTATTTTTGCTGAATGATATTCTCTTTTAATGTTGTATCAGCGGCATTTTGCAAGAGCATTACATTTTTCTACAAATTGATTTTTATAAGTGCATGGTCACATATGCAGTAGATGACCAAATCTTAACTAAATTCCCCATTCTTGGAAAATTAGGCTGTTTGCAATAGTTCATTCTTATAAATAATTCTGTGGTGAGCATACTTACCCATACATTGCAACTGATGACTTCTGCATAGAACTGGATTGCGGGGTCAAGGGGGTACCAATGACTCAAAGGCATTTTATACCTTCTTGTTGGAGGACTCAGGTCTGACCTCTCCACAAACACAACAGTAACCAGTTCCAGTCACTTCAGCTCCCCCTCCATTCTTTTCTTTTTTTACTTATTTTTTAAAAGATTTTTTTTTATTTATTTTAGACAGAGGTTAAGAGAGGGAGAAAGAGAGGGAAAGAAACATCAATGTGGTTGCCTTTTGTGTGCCCCCCACTGAGGACCTGGCCCACAACCCAGGCATGTGCCCTGACTGGGTATCAAACCAGCGACCCTTTGGTTCTCAGGCTGGTGCTCAAGCCACTGAGCCACACCAACCAAGGCTCCCCCTCCATTCTTGCCTCTGTGTTATTCATTCAGTCAGTCCTGACCCTAGTTATTATATGTGCTGATGCTGGTGTTTCTCTTGAGGCCGCCACTGCACTTCCCCTTGCCTTCTTTTTCAGATGTTCATGAGAGCACAGTTTGACTATGATCCAAAAAAAGACAATCTGATTCCTTGCAAGGAAGCAGGACTGAAGTTTGTTACTGGGGACATTATCCAGATCATCAACAAGGATGACAGTAACTGGTGGCAAGGGCGAGTGGAAGGCTCCTCCAAGGAATCAGCAGGATTGATTCCTTCTCCTGAGCTGCAGGAATGGTGAGCTGCTTTTATGCAGGTGGAAATTGCAGATGGAATGGACCCATGCCTACCACAGACAATGGCTCCAAAAATCTGTCATGGCATGTGTAGGTTCTATTTCTCAACCAAGCCAACCTCCCCACTTCCCTGGAATAATGGGTAAGGGCAGGGGTAACAATGAGTTGATGAGCTTAGCTGGCAGGCCTTTACAGGAAAAGGAGCCTGAATAGCTCTTCATTCGTTTGTGGGCCTGTTTCCTCAAATGCTTTCTCTGTGGTTAAAAAGGAAGTGGCAGTGCTGGGACTGGAGCCCTCCCTGGTCTCCTGCCTCCCAGGCTAGTGCCTTTCTAAGAAGATATTTTCTGAGTACTGAAGAAAACAGTCAAATTTTAAATATGTGTTCTTTATGCAAATTCCCAGTATGTGGAAGATGAGGTGAGGATCAACATTTATCCCATACACTTATCTGGACGAACCCAGGACTACTTATACAGAGACAATGCTTTCCCCACTGCACAGTATCACCTTTATCACAAACGAGCTCAGAGAGACAGGTGCCAGGCCTAAGGCCCCCTGCCAGCTGCCATCCAGACTAATGGAGGGATGGCTGCCCAGGGCTGCCCAGGGCTCACCCACCTCCTTCACCTCTTTTGAGAGTTCTTATGTGGGTGTTCAAATACCTGGCAATGTAAATGCTTCCAGAAGGAAGTGAACTCCTACCATGTTCTCCCATTAACACAGCCTGACCATTCCAGCAGGGATCTTTGCACCTCTTTGTGGAGGCCTCAGTTCTAGGCAACTCAAATCCAAGTGTAGTACAGAGAATACAGTGAAGACACTGGTTCAGCTAATTCTTTCCTCACTTCCATACTGCTCTGAACCCTGCTCACCACAAACCCAGAGCCTTCTACACACGAGAGAGGCTGAGAGGAGGGGAATGAGGCGGGGGGTGGACAGATAGAGAGAGAGAGAAAGATACAGGGAGATTGAAGGGGTGCTGGCAGAGACAGAGAGACAGGCTGAGAGACCAAGAGGGTGGGTCTCAGAGAGAGACACACAGAGAAAGTGAGGGGCTAAGAGGTAGAGGATGAAAGTGAAGGGGGAAGAGAGAGACACACAGAGAATTGAGTGGCTGGCAGAGGGTATGAGAGAGAAGGAGAGGGGTCAAGAACAACATGAAGTTTATTGGCAAGTTTGGAGGGGTTGTTTGGGGGGTTTTTTCCTAAAATTTTATTTATTTATTTTTAGAGAGAGGGGAAGGGAAGGAGAAAGAGAGGCACAGAAACATCAATGTGTAGTTGCCTCTCACCCCCACTACTGGGGACCTGGCCTGCAACCCAGGTGTGCGCCCTGACGGGGAATTGAACCAGCGGCCCTTTGGTTCACAGTCTGCACTCAATCTATTGAGCCATACCAGCCAGGGCTAGTCTGGAGGATTTTCATAGAAGGGAAATGCAATCACTGAGCTCTGTCACAACACAGGCAAATGATCCTGGGACTCACACTGCGAGTTCACTGACATCCCTGGTCCTCTTTTCCTACTAGGAGGGTGGCAAGTGTGGCTCAGTCTGCTCCAAGTGAAGCCCCAAGCTGCAGTCCCTTCGGGAAGAAGAAGAAGTACAAAGACAAGTACCTGGCCAAGCACAGTTCAAGTAAGCTTTCTTGAACTTTCTGGGCCTCCTCTCTGCAGGCTCCTGGCAAGTGGAGATGGTGTGGTGCTTAGTGGAACATATGTTATATTGAAAGCATGCCATTTCTCTGGTTTTCTTTTATTACATTCATCTTCCCAAGTTCACTGCAATCAGTAAGACAATGCCAGTACACATAAAGGAAAGCTATTGGTCTGTTCTCACCTACTCATCATCCTCACCCCTCAGGTAACCAACTGAACAGTCTTCCAGACCTTTCTCAGTGTGGCATTACCATCAGCATGACCGGCTGGAAGGTCTGGACAACCCCAGAGAATAGCATGCTTTCCTGAGAACTAATTCTGACTTTGGTTTTTACCTACCATGGTTGGAAATATAATATACCAAAATTATAAATGAGTTTTCAAGCAGATTGTAGACAAGAAAGGAATAATACTGCACCACTTATTAAATGCCTCGCATCCCACTCTAAGTACAGACAGGAGCAGCAGAGAATCACAGAAACTGAAGTCATCTGGCGCGATGTCTCCTGGGCTCCGAAAGTGAACATTGCTTGGTTTTCTTTGTCTCTAGTTTTTGACCAGTTGGATGTTGTTTCCTATGAGGAAGTCGTTCGCCTCCCTGCGTTCAAAAGGAAGACCCTGGTGCTGATCGGTATCTCCTCATGACCCTCCATATTGCTTTGCTAGTTAGAGTACATTTCTGTCCTTTTGTTCCTGCCTGTAGTATATAACCCTTCTTCCAAAAAAAGACAAGACAGTGAGGAAAAAAAGAAGTAAGGTCTCTTGGGTTCTCCGTGTAGAACAGGTATAAAGAATTTTCTGAGTTTGAACCTCATCTGGGTTCACCTTACAAGTGAAACTAACAAGTTTTTCAGCAGCTAATTCTTTTAGGTTGGGTTTGGTACTGGGCAGTCCTAAACTGGGTCTGGCTTTGTTTGTCAGGCTGACTGTAGGTGTGTTCTAGTCCTGTGATTTTGTAAAGTACACATGTCAGAGTGCTTTGTTAGCAATATCAGTGGCCCTGGAAACTATTTGGAGCTCTTTGGTCATCCACATGAGCCCCAGCCTTGAAATGAAATGAGTCCTTGCTCCAATCCCAGGTGTGTGGGCCTTGGCTCACCTGCCTGTCTTTAGAATTAAAATATTAGTTGCTTAGATCTGTATTAAGGTTCTGCTGAAGTTTCCAATAAAAATTCTAGCTTAAATTCAGCACCATTCATTTTGGAAAGCTCAGTAAAGCAAAGATTGTTAGAAAATGGAAACCCTCGTGTGTTAGCTGGTTCCTCTGTGGAAATAACAGTTATATTCTGAGTCCTGACTTTTATCCCTCCCCAGCTGGGACACAAGGGCCTGAAGCCCCTAATCCCCTTGTGGTTAAAGGCTGCTTGCACCTGACCCCAGCCCAGATGCTCTGCCACTCACTTTCACCTGTTGGTGATTTCAGGCTTTTAGAGATGAAAACCCATATTCTGTTCCTACTCCTATCCCTTTTTCTTTGGGGAAAGAAATGGAAGCCTTCATCAAAATCATAGCAAACTGGATTCTTTCTTCTCTCCCTCCGAAGGAGCTGGTGGGGTGGGTCGCAGCCACATTAAGAATGCCCTGCTCAGCCAGGACCCGGAGAAGTTTGAGTACCCTGCCCCATGTAAGTAATTCGGGGGGGAGGGGCTCGTAGGGCAAGCAAGAGCACCATTCTCCATCTGCGATACTGTAGTAGTCCTTCTTTGGTGATTTTATTTTAAATATTTGATTATAAAAACAAAACACAATTTAGGAAAGATACAAATTTGTACCTATAATCACTCCAACTAACAGCATAACTGTGTTTCTTCTCTTCTGTGCTGCTCATGTACATAACAGAAGCAGTAGTAAACAATTTTATCCTGCTTTAAAAAATTAAGTAATATGTGCTCTAGCTGGTGTGGCTCAGCAGATTGAGTGTGGGCTTGCAAACCAAACAGTCACCAGTTTGATTCCCAGTCAGGGCACATGCCTGGGTTGCAGGCCAGGTCCCCAGTAGGGGGTGCATGAGAGGCAACTATACATTGATGTTTCTGTCTCTCTTTCTCCCTCCCTTCCCCTCTGTTTAAAAATAAAATATTTTTTAATATTTAAAAATAAAAAATTAAGTAATATGTTATTAAAACTTAAAACTTTTTCTCTTTAGTTTACATTGGAAACATTTTCTCATGTGCCTTAATCACTTTGAGAACTTTCTTCTAGTCGACTGAGCGGCTATACTGTGATTTCCTTAGCTACCCCACTTTTATTTGATGTCTGGGCTCTCTGACTTTCATGAAATGTCTCCTAAATCAAAGCAGTGCTCAAGTGAGGCATAATCTCTGCAGCAGTCCTGGATAGGGGGGAATCCAGCCAGTGGTCAAGTGGGGAGTTAGGTACTTTGCATTCCCAGAAGTGAATCTGCATAACATGGGTGTGTATATTCCCAGGAAGAGATTCTGTTTCTCAAAGTAGAAAAGAGGATTCTGAACCTGATATTAGTATGTTTTTATTCCTTGCTTCTCCATTTTGCCTTTAGGGACATTGTGACATCCTGGGGCAGAAAGCAAATGGACCTGGGTTGAGAACTGAGTGAGGAAGTCGAGAAGTAGAAACAACCAGCATAGCCTCGTTGTTTAATAACTTTGAATGAGAAGGGAGCTAGAGAAAGAGGATGATAGGTCAAAATAACTTCAGATCAGCCCTGGCTGGCATAGCTCAGTGGATTGAGCACGGGTTGCGAGCCAGGCATCGCAGGTTCGGTTCCCGCTCAGGGCGAGTGCCTGGGTTGCAGGCCATGCCCCCAGCAACTGCACATTGATGTTTCTCTCTCTCTTTCTCCCTCCCTCCCCTCTCTAGACATAAATAAATAAAATCTTTAAAAAAATAACTTCAGATCAAAGAAGAGGTGTTGTTTTATGAGCTGGAAAGGGGATGATGATAAGGATGGAAAGCAGGGGAGGTCCCTTGGGGAGGGCTGTGGAGGATTGTGTTTCAAGCTACATTATCTGGAGCGCATTTACTTAGAGTACAATTTACATGAGCAATACTAGATGTTGTGACTTAGGAACATTCTAACAGTTAGCAGTATAAGTTTAAATAAAACCAAAGTACTCTTCTTTCCAAGTTATGAAAACCTTAAATATACTTCCAAGAAATCCTGACCATAGCCTATAGATCTGTTTTTAAAATACCTCCCCCTGTCATTTCTCCATTTTCAAACTTCAATATTCCTGGGATTGGTGGTTTGAGACATGGGACTTAATGTTAGGGAAAATAATGATAGGAATGTTTTCTGTTGGGCTTTGCCTCTTGAAGTTTAAATTTGTTCTGGGTGGGTGGGGGATTTCTTGATATGTATCATCTCCTATTGTCACCCCTTAAGGATTCCATGGGAGAAAACCCTCTCTCTGCACTAAAGGCAGCTAGGGTTTCAGCAGACACCATGGCCCGTGGCGAGGACCCTGAGTTTGTCAGGGGGTTGGGTTCTTGTGCACAGATACAACACGGCTGCCCAAGAAGAATGAAGAAGATGGGAAGGAGTACCACTTCATCTCCACGGAAGAGATGACAAGAAGCATCTCTGCCAATGAGTTCTTGGAGTTTGGCAGCTACCAGGGCAACATGTTTGGCACCAAATTTGAAACAGTGCACCAGATTCATAAGCAGGACAAGATTGCCATCCTGGACATTGAGCCCCAGGTGGGTAGGCATGGAAAGGCAGGAGTGGATGGGGAGGAGGTGCTGAAGAGCAAAGCTCATGGGAATCTTTGGGGAGCTCAGATTTGCTTCATGTACTTTTGGTGGGGTCATACAGAAGAAGAACAGTAGTACTGGAAATGATGGAAATAGTGCTGGGGTCAGTGAAGCCCAGAGATGCTTACCAGCGGGAATGCATCATGACAGCTAACTTAAAAAAAATATATTTTCTTCCTTTCTCTTCCTCTTTTCTAGACTCTAAAGATTGTTCGGACAGCAGAACTTTCGCCTTTCATTGTGTTTATCGCACCTACTGACCAGGGCACTCAGGTAGGAAGTGGGGGATTGTGCAGGGTGGATAGGGGTTCACTCTCTAGGCCTGTCCAAACTGGGACATCAGTCCAGATCATTGCCCACAGCACTGGCTGGAGCTCAGCTTCAGCTTGTGACCAAATCCCCTATGAGTTTGCTGATTACCGCTATCCTTCTCGCAAGGCCAAGAAACCCAAGGACATATATATTATGTCTCAGCAGACACTTATTAAACCACTAGCTGGACAATGGCCATGCTAGGTAATGGGGACACAATCAGTGTTCCAGAAGTGCCCAGGGTCCAGTGGCAGAGATGGACAGTTGGGTAAATCTTGACACTTTGGTATGATGTGGGCTCAAGTGGGGTGAGCAGGGGAGACTGTGAAGGAGAATTAACCCACCCTGTGGTGTGGGGTGGATGTGGGGAGCATGGGAGAGGAGAAAGGAGGCCAGGAATATAGTGAAAGGTCTCCCCTGCCCCCCACTCTGCAGTTTCTACCTGCCACACACACACTGTGCTGCGCCCTGCTTTTTCACTGAACACGATGGTCTTTCTGAATCAGTGCATGGACAGCTTCTTCAGTCTTAGTGCCCGCATGGTCTCCCATTGCATGTATGCAGCATTGTTTTGTGTCACTATTCCCTTAGATCTATTTGGGTTGTTTTAAAACTTGGACTATTATAAATAACATGGCAGCCAATGGCCCTATACAAATGGCATTTCTCAGGTGTGCAAATCTATCTGTAGGAAAAATTCCAGACAGGATTGCTGGGTCCAAGCATGCATGCTTTGGGAAGTGGGAATTCAGACAGAGATGATTTACTTCGGAGAGTGCTTGCTTCCCTGTGCCAGGATCATATTTTCTAAACTTTCATTTTTGGCCAGTCTAATAGAGGGAAATGTGAGTCTCATTGTACTTTTATCTTTTTAAAAAAGACTTTATTTAGTTATTTTTAGAGATAGGGAAAGGGGAGAGAAAGAGAAGGAGAGAGACATTGACGTGCGAAAGAAACATCAATTGGTTGCCTCTCACACACACCCCCGACCGGGCACCTAACCGCAACCCAGCCATATGCCCTGACCAGGAACCAAACTGGTAACCTTACAGTTTGCAGGCCAGCGCTCAAACCATGGAGCCACACCAGCCAGGGCTGTACTTTTATCTTGTACTATAGACAACTGAGTATTTTGTCAGACTCTTTTTTTTTAAAGATTTTATTTATTCTTAGGAAGAGGGGAAGGGAGAAAGAGGGAGAGAAACATCATTGTGTGGTTGCCTCTCACGTGCCCCCTACTAGGGACCTGGCCCACAACCCAGGCATGTGCCCTGACCAGGAATGGAACTGGTGGCCCTTCAGTTCACAGGGCAGCACTGAATCCAGTGAGCCACACCAGGCCAGGGCTTTTGTCAGACTCTTAAGGGTTATTTGTATTACCTTTTCTGTTAATACCTGGTCATGTTCTTAGCTTATTGTTCTGCTGATTATTGGCCTTTCTGTTATTGATTTCTAGGAACTCTGTATTATCCCTTTGTGGAATCAGTCACATTTTTTTTAACAATTTGGCATCTTTTGGTGTTTATTGCTACAGAAACACTTTTACTTTTATGGAGTTAAATTATCAGTCTTTTCACGGCCACTTGTTTTGGGGTTCTAGAAAGAGACCTGGGGTTGTCAGTCACACATAACCTTGTCCTGGGATTGTAACTCTGGGAGCTGCTGAAAGGGCTCTCCATGCTCAAAGGCAAGAACTGGGAGATGGCTGCTGGTCTTCCAGAGTGCTCTGATTAGTTTGAGGGTTACTTTGAGATCCTCTGAGAATTGTTCTTAATTGATTGCCTCTCTGTGCCCTTCTCTGTTAACATTCTAAAGCAGGGTCTTTGGGCTTTGTCTCCAAGCAGGTGAGTGGGAACCAGGCAATGGTCCTAACGGTCAACTACTTAAAAGCTGTCCCTAGCCTCTCAGCCTGGGCATGCTGCAGCCTGCTTTCATCAGTGGTTCTCTCTTCTTTGCAGACGGAAGCCCTGCAGCAGCTGCAGAAGGACTCGGAGGCCATCCGTAGCCAGTACGCTCACTACTTTGACCTCTCACTGGTCAACAATGGTGTTGATGAAACCCTTAAGAAATTGCAAGAAGCCTTTGACCAGGCGTGCAGTTCTCCACAGTGGGTGCCCGTCTCCTGGGTTTACTAAGCTTGCAGAATGCGGGGGTGACTACTGTATGCCCTCTCCAGTACTTGGAACTCTATTTCCCCTTGCTTTAAGACAAACAGGGGCCCTCCAGCTAATTTGTGTCAGCTTCCAGCTCTATGCAACTATCCTAATTAAGCCAGTGGGTGTCGGTCTTGTTCAAGGTGCTGAACGAAGGTCTGGGCTCTGGTTTTTCTGATACATGGGGCCCCACTGATGAGAATTTCGAAAGGAGCTCTGGAAATTGGGGTCCAGAAGCACTATCCAAATGCAAATACTAATCAAAAATGGCATATACAGGGAGGAAAAGCAATGGACCCCATCTCTCTACAGCCTACGCTCCTTCACCTTGAATCACACTGGGCACTTCATTCGTCTTTACTTTGAAGAAAACTTTTTTACTGCAACTTTCTAAAATGCCAAAAGCAAACAGCTGTGCAATAGAATGATGTCTGCTCTAGGAAAACCCTTAAAAGCAATAAAAATGTTAGTGTTAAAATACTAATGACTTTGTGTTTAGGTTTCTACCCACACGAACCTCTGGAAAGGGAAATGTCACCAGCTTTAAGTTCATGGAGGATGGCATCCAACACCAGATGCCTCCCGCAAGCCTTTAACAATCTTAAGGGTCTGGTGGTCTGAGTGACCACATGCTGGGCAGGGTCCAATTAGGTGCATTATGACATGTGTGCATGTATACATGCAACGTTAAACACACTGAGGGCAAAGGTGTTAATATTGCCGTTTTTGCTCCATGAGGGAATAAGCCATCTTTGCTTCCACTTGCACTGGCCTGTTATGACATGCCTAGCAAACCTTGCCATTTTCCGTCATTGTAGTGTTCTCTTTATTCACAAGACACCTTTTTAGAGTGGCTGCATGACTGTCTGCAGAGATTAAACTATCAAGAAAATGAGCCGCTGCTAGACTACCAAAAAAAAAAAAAAAAACCAAAAACCTCAACCCCCAGTCCTGAGCCTGTTGTCCACCTAGGATTATCCTGGAACCCAGCAAAGGGCAGGCATTTATTGTAGCTTCCTGCTAGTGCTTGGAGGCTTACATGTCAGTCACACTAAGAGTGCTGGGGCAGGGGTGGAGGTGGGGGCTTAAAGCTGGATCCTGAGCACTGGGGTGCACATACCAGCAAAGGCCTGCCCCAGCTGCTCCTCATATTCTTAGGTTTTGGTATCAGACTGGAAGCAATCCTAGACCTCACCAAGGTCTTTAGATCCCTTCACATCCATCCACCGCCCCCACAGATTTTTGCCACTTAAGTGGGCCATCAGCACAAAGCTTCAGTGGGTTCCCATCACTGAGTTTGAGCTGCAGGTAGCTTTCGTGCTTTAGGCTTCTTCGGGGCATATCTGCACACCCCCCCATGACACCTGCCAGACCCATCACGTAATAGTTATACCTTTGTCTTTTTGAGATTGCTGAATTTGTGATGATTCCCTTGTTACCTAGTTAACATCTTCAAGAGATTCCAGAGTATTTGATCCAATGCCCGATGATCAGCCCCAAGGTGCAGGTTGCAAGACACAGACCAAGAAAGAAAACCAACCAAAGGGAAAGCATCACATTTCAAATACAGCAGTCTCTAGATTTTTTAATCGAATTGTTATTGTTCTACTAGTTTGAGATCACCGACAATTAGAAAACCCAACAGGAATACTTAAACAATGTAATAAGTCAACTTTAATTAAAGTAAAAATACAACCTTCTTCCAGCAACAAATGATTGCATCCTTTGAAAGAACGTAAAAACAAGAGAATACATTTTGGATTCTGCCACGTACACAAGTAGGCAGATAGATTTAGGTACATGAGTCTGTACACAAGCTTGACTGAGGACACAAAGTACCAGGCCAGAGGGACTAGAAATAGCCTTTCAGATGAAAGACTGAGTCCTTGCCAGGCCTTTATCTGGGAGATCCATGGAGTCAGAAAGGTGGCTGACACCGGAACAGACCACTGTCCTTACAGCGCAATAGGGATTTACCACCCCCAGTAAACATGGGTGTTATATTCTTTTACTTTTTCTGGACCATTTCACTCTGCAATTTTTACAAACTTTTTAAACAGAGGGGTACTGGAGAGTGGCAGAAGCAAATGAGTAAATGACAATGCTGTTAAAATGGCCGTTAGAAACCAGCTACACGTGGTTATTGGGCAGTGCGGGGTCTGAGGGCAAGGCTTCCCAGCTCTCCCAAGCAGAGAAGTGGATGGCATCAAATCTGCCTCCTGCACCCATGTCCTTAAAACAGGACAACATGGGACGACCACACCAGGTATTGTCACTGAGGTCTCAGAGAGCAGCTAAAATCTGCCTTAGCTCTCCACCATTTCTGGGACCTATGTTCCATTCCCTCAAGAACAAAAGGAACTATGTTTTCTTAATAAGGCTTTAATCTCTCCTCCCAGGTGAGCACAGTGCTTAAAGTGATCTCCACTAATCAGAAACTACTTCTGCTTTTATTTTCTTCTTCTTTTTCTTCTTTTTGGTGGTATCACTGTCCTGGGGGAAAAAAAGAAAGACCACAGAATCCATTAACAGAACCATTCTCACTCTCCCAAAAAGAATTCAGGGAAGTCGCACAGAATCAAGCCTTTTAGGATCTCTAAGGATATGCGGGGATAAATCATTTTTTGCACATAACACAAAGTCCTAAGCTTTTCAGTGGTGCCCCTGTGATCCACTTTTACAAACAGGGGCAGATTCCCAAGCTATAGCCTCCCCACCTACCATCAACAGAATTCTAACTATGAGCAGTTACTACAAAATGCCAGGGCCTATCCGCTGTGGTAGCAGGGGACAAGGGGCACTCCAGTAATATGGGGCAGCCCCTGGAGTAAGCAAGCTGGCACCCACTGGGCAAGTCCTCCCCGGCCCCAAGGACTAAGCGGGCCGAGGTCTCCTGAACATATTTGTACACACCCCATCCCCTGGCCCTCCTGCACTCTCCGGAGCAGCTTTGGCCTTCTTATCCTTCTTCTTCTTCTTTTCCTTTTCCTTCTTAATCACTTGTGGAGATGCTGGTGAAGTCTCATCACTTTCACTCTCTCGCTTCCTCTTTTGCTAAGGTGGAGACATTTTATCAAAGGTTAACGTCTTAGGCAAAAACGATAGAAAGGTTAAGTTAAAAGGTGTGGAGGTACCAGAAAAGATCCTGACTGGGTACAATAGGAAATTTTCTAATTATGAACACCAATGGGTCTTTAAATTTACCAAGGATTCAAAAACAGTCTTGTCCACAAAGAACAGGAAGCCATGGGCATGGCAGGAGCAGCAAAACCAAGCTGAGGGAATGAAGGGCCCTGAGCAAGCTGCTTTTTTTTTTTTTTTTGGAGGCCAACCTCACTAGTATAAAAAGTTGAAGTAGGCCCTGGCTGGTGTGGCTCAGCGGACTGAGTGCCAGCCTGCGAACTAGAAGGCTGCTGGTTTGATCCCAGTCTGGGCACATGCCTGGGCTGCGGGCCAGGTCCCCAGTAGGGGATGCATGAGAGGCAACCACACATTGATGTTTCTCTCCCTTTCTCCTTCCCGGCTTCCCCTCTCTAAAAATAAATAAATATTTTTTAAAAAGTTGAACTACATGTCCCCTAGGGTTGCTCCCACTAGTCCTCAAAGGTAGCAGCAAGGCAGGAAGAGCTCTTCCAGAGAGCTTGCTTCAGGTCACTCAGTGCCACACGTTATTTCCATGCTGTCAGCGGTCCCCAACCCTGGGAAACCAAGGCACTGCCGCATGCTCCCTTCAACTTTTGAAGCACTGAACTGGTGCCTTCTGGAGACTTGTGCCAGCCTCAGGTGGCACTGCTGCTCCTGCTTAGCCCCAAATGTCACAGCCTCTGATTTTGACACACCTGTGCCATCACCTGACCCAGGGTGGGGACCCCAGTAAAATATAACCCCACACTGTTCTGGTGGTGTTACCTAAGCCAAGGTGGAAGATGAGGCCAGTGTAATTCCTGAGCCCACATTTCTCCCAGCAGACACATGAGAGTGAGTGTCACCTACAGAACCCAAACACCCCAAGGCACACCACTTCATTTCTCTGCACCAGGCACCCGTGGGGGTGGGAAGCCCTGCCATACTGAGCCAGGTTATATGGCTGGACTGCACAGTCGCTAAAACAAGCCAAACAGAACCATCTCCCAAAGTGCATTCCAAACTCATCACAGGATGCCACTTACCACCTTTGGGGTCTGTACTGTTTCGGCACCCACCTCAGTCTTCACGACATCACTGAAAGGAGAGGCAGTGATGTTAGACGCACTGAACAGCTTTCCACGCAGGGACTGCCTTCACCAGCAGTCAATCAGTAATATCTGGCAAGTCTAAGCCACCATCAAAATGCTGACGCTGGACAGAAGAACTTACCACTTACTGTTGCAGACTGACTCCCTCTAGAGTCCCACAAGCCAGACTAGAAAGGGATAACTGTCTGCTGCAGAGGACCAAGCAACTGACCCAGGCAGTCAAGGTAAGGCAACCTGCTGCCACCCTACAGCCCCCAAAGCTTTGCAAAAGGTCTCATGGGTTCCTCTGCTCCCACATCTAGCAAGTCCCCCCCCCTACTCCACAACCAAACCTGCTCCTCACCTGGGCCCCGTGACCTCTTATCTTCATTTGCAGTTGATGTACTCATCCGCGTGGCCGGCATGCTGCACCTACCCCTCCAAGTTCAGTACCCTCCTACCTTCACCTGCAGCTGAGGCACTACTACGTCCAAGCAAGTGTGCCGTCTCTGCCTGCCCCGGGTGTCTAATAAACTAAAAGCCCTGCCCTCACCTGTAGTCAACATACTCCTGAATCCAGGTGGCGGGTGTACTGTCTGTGGGCTTGCCATGCTTGTCCAGAAGGCCCTGCTTGATCATCAGCTTCTTCTGACTTGCCTAGTGGACATCAGAGTTTCAATGTCAGAACGGTGCCAACACATACAGCAGGTACTATGACTGCATGCACATGACTCAGGTCACATTTCCTCCTTGTGTACTCCTTACAGCCCTCTACAGAGCACTCGAAATTCACCCTCTCTCTCCAACAGGAGCAAACAAGGGACTTGTTAATGCTTACTGTCTTGGTTAGAGCCTGTGCAATGCCCTTCTGTGGCACAAGGCCTTCACATATACTAGTACACCTGCCCTGGACCTTCCCTCCCCTCTTCACCTCACTGACGTCTAATGCCACACCTTTCACACCGGCATGGCTCAAGTGAAGCTCCCTTATCCAGATCCCCTCAACAGGACAAGCCTTTCCACTGTTACCGCACAGGCACCACACACCGTGGTAAGCCTCAACTGGGTTAAAATCCACCATTCCGTGGTGCAGTTTGAGTGATGCCCATCTACTTCCTCCCATTAGATAAAAATCTCTAAGGTCTGAGACAGGCCAGTTTCCACTCACCATTAACTCTCCCAGAACCCAGCACAAGGCAAGGCTGTGGCTCAGGGGTTACAGCAAGAGCTCCCCAAGTATTCAGCAACGCTAAACAAAATAACCTGGCAGGGGACACACCCCGTCCCACTTACCTTTGGACCTAACCCCCACTTCCGAGGGTAAGTGTCTCTTTCCATGATCACTCTCTTGATCTTGGCCACTACCCCATGGTCACAGGTGGAGATCACTGCTGTGGTCATTAATGCGATAGCTGCAGGTGTTGCGGAGAGATATCGGAATCATTTAAAGAGGAAAGCCTCGATAACTGGTAAGCCCAAATGCCACTGGTTCATACAGCTTTTTCAAACTCTAAGGCCCACTGCGTTAATCGAAGTATCCTTCAGTGAGGGATACTGTACATAGGGATGTGCAGATGAGAAGTGGATTAAGGGTTCTTCATTGATAACCATGGACATTTATTCCCATTCTTAATGATTTCCTCTCTCCTTGCTGGCGAACCAGCTGCTGAGACATGACCTCCAGCAGCAGCCACAGGGACAGGGGTAAAACCCACTTATCTCCTCCCCTGCATGTGCCTATAGCCCTTTGCTATGGCCGCCCCTACAGACCCCTGGCAATACAGTGAGATCAAACCAAGATCAGGACTTGGGGACCTGCCCTTCGTGAACCTGGCCATGATGTGCAAAAGAAGCAAGGACAACGCCCCTTCTTACCTATGCAGATTGCTTCCCCTTTGGTGGTGATGACCACGATCTCCTGATTGACTTCAATGCCATCCTCATATCGGAGAACACCCGGAAGCATGATCTTTGCCCCATAGCAGATTGCATTCACCTATAAGGATGGTACCACCTGTAAGAGCCCCAGCCACTGCCCCCCACCCCACACCACAGCAAATTCAGACATGGGGTGAGTATCACCCCACCTTGACATGAGGCCAACACCATCAAGAGCCACTGGCAGCCATCAGCATGTGAAGGAACTCCGAATGATAGCAACCACTCACCATACACCCGGCACTTTACGCACGCTGACTCAGAAATGTTGAGTAGGACTTTAAATAGCTATGCCTTCTATGCCTATGGAAGTTTAGGATGTTTTCATTTTAAATCTAAACCCAGCCTTAGTCTCCCTTAATTGCTCTTCTCTATTACTTATCATTAAGGAAAAAAACACCTTGACAGAACTAGATGTATTAGATCTATTGGGACATTTGGGCAGTAACATGATCCCAAAGTAACTCACAAAAGCAAGATTACCAAGGCCAACTGCACACAGGTTTTGGCATAGCTTATAGGCAAGCAGGTACAAGGCTACCTCTCCCTGAGTTCAATGGCACTCAACGCATCCATCTGCCTTGTCCCATTCTTGTCTTTACTCATCCTAGATCTCTTTTGCTGACCACATTCCACCTGCCCCTTAAATTTCCCAAGGAGCTACCAGTTTGGCCCTAGCAAAACGTTGTATCGCATTTATGTTATTCTGTTTTATGTGGTTAAGTATTGTCAATCATTATAGTAGCATGTTTTAGTATACCTCATTAATTTTTGTTTATTATGAATTATAACATAAAAGATACATCAAATAGCCCTGGCTGGTGGGGCTCAGTGAATTGAGTGCCAGCATGCTAACCAAAGGGTTGCAGGGACAGGTCCCAAGTTGGGAACATGCGAGAGGCAACCAATAGCTGTATCTATTTCTAGCACATCGATGTTTCTCTTCTTTTTCTCTGCCCCTTCCCCTCTCTCTAAAATAAAATCTTTAAAAAAATCTATATAACAAGATATGAATATGAATGATAAACCTCAAATTATTATATGTAGAATTTATATCCTTCAAAGTTAGGGAATTTTTTATTGCTTCATCACATTGAAAGATTATGCAGTTGTCACAGCATCAATCTTAATTTCCAAAGGGCCGTTCTCTCATCATGATACCATTAGGAATAAAAAGGGTGTTTATAACATTCTGGACTCCTTGAAACGAAACTCATCCTTAAATCATTACTAAAGAAGAGACCCAAGCTGACAGTACTCTCAATGTTATTTAGTAAATATACTAAGAAAAAAAGGCTCGAAAGGCTCAGCGATGTTTAGGTTTTATAGACTCAAACAAGTATTTAAACATGACAAGATTTTATGAAATTCCCAAAAGAGAAAATACCTTATATCTTTGAAACTCTCCAGTTTCAACTTTTTATCCTCATCAAAACAAGTTTTTCTAGCAGGAATTTAAATAAAATCAGTTCATTAGGCACATGGAGAACTACCAGGTAGGTTATGAGGCCAAATTCCATCTACTACTGATAGTCTATTTCTTGAATGAAGTTACTTTGGGAAAACTCTTAGGTAATTGCTTAATTTGTCTTTATAGAATTAGGCCTAGCATTAAACTTTTACTTTAATTCAGTATATTTCATTTTTTTTTTATTTTTACAGAGAAGGAAGGGAAGGAGAGAGGAAGAGAAGCACCAATGTGTGAGGGAAACATGGATTGATTGCCTCTTGCACGCCCCCAACTGGGGACCTGGCCCACAACCCAGACATGTGCCCTGACCAAGAATCAAATTGGCAACTTTTTGGTTTGCGGGACAATGCCCAACCCACCACACCACACCATAAGGGCTAAATTAGTATCCTTGGTTTTGATTTAACCAATCAAAAATGCTTCATTGACAAAAAGGAAAAAGACACCAGGGTCCCACCTACAAAACCAGGAAAAAAAAAGGCAAAATAAGAGACAAATAGTAACAACTCAGAAAGCCCACAGAAAGTTAGGTTCACAATATCATGTTTCCCCTCTTTAAATAGGAAGTTTTCAGAACATGGACCATATCTCATCTTTGAAGACACATTTTGTCCAAATATGGACTCGACACCCAGAACTTACTGCACTGTCTTTCATAACCAGACGCTTATGAGATGTCAACAGCTTTTCCAAAGGGTAAATAACTCGCCGCAGGTAACTCTCATCTTTGTGGTTATCGTACAGCCACTGGGCATCAAGCACGTCGTGCATTGTCACCATGTGGTCCTGAGAAGCAGCCACGTAAAAAAATTATTCATTGTCATCGTATCTCAAATAGCCAAATGGACACCAAACTTCCAAAAACTGAAATGAACTTAGTCTTGTCTGCTAATCCAAGCTCATCGGTCCTCAATTTCTTTAGAATCACTTCTCTTTTGGACATCTTTAACCTGACATATTTAAATCTGAGCAAGCAGTTTTGTAGGCTGTGAGGTAAATGAATAGATTCATGCTTTCTATCCAACTGTCTCCCCTAGCCTGTATTTCAATGTCCCAAAGTTTAATTAACAGAACAGGGAAGATGCCCTGAACTGAACTCAACACTTTGGAAATTGCCTTTTCCAGGAAGCAGGTGGAATCCCACCAAGAGCTAAACTATACAGGGTGGGCCAAAAGTAGGTTTATAGGTGTTTGTATGGAAAATAATACAATAATAATATAAGAATAAACTCTGCTTCTCGTACTCACACCTGCACACCTACTTCTGGCCCAGCCTGTACTATGTACCAGCCCCAGAACTGCCAGCCCCACAGTGGCGTACCTTTTCACTCATGACTCCAGAACGAACCCTCCGAAGTTCCTGCATCTGACCACCAACTCCCAATAACAAACCAAGGTGCACACACAGTGTCCGAATGTAGGTGCCGGCCTCACAACTCACCCAAAAGATTCCTAAGATACATACAAAAGTAGCACATATTCTCCAAAGTAAATACATCACCAGTTGAGAACCCAGAGTTACTCTCTATCTAAGCCAGAAAGACTAGAAACAATACACACAGGCCATGGCTGCTCTGTATACTAAGGGCATCTATACTTTTAACAACAGAGTATAATTTTCAAGAATCCATTCCTCCCCACATATGGTCTGTTGATTCAGTTCCTCACAGGCCTAACGACTTACCTAATCTTCTTTCAGGATCATACTCAATCATTTTGCTCTCATAGATGGTCCGCACTCGGAGTTGCCTCTTTACTGCAGCAATAAGAGGGGGTCGCTGGAATAAGGCACCCGTCAGAGTTTCTAGGGCCTGAGACCAAGCACAAAGCAAAATAAAGACTCATTGCATGGACTCTCAAATAAGATCAAAGAGGATATTTTAGGAGTTTGAGGACACAATCAAAACATACAAGATTTCTTTCAATCATTGAAGATCTAAAAGACCCTTTCAATTTTTGCTTCTTTCTTCAACTACACGGGGATGGCTCAGCACTGAATCAGAACTCTCCTCACAAGGGACATAACCAGAAGTGCCCTTGCCATCTGTAGTCACCTGTCCAGGCTGGCTAAGGCAACCCACTGGGAAGGGCACAGGAGAGTCCAGCCAAGAAAGCTGACCTGTTTCCAGATGCCTAGGGGCTCAGAGATTGTTTCCAGGTCACCAAAAGACTCCCTCCCTGTAATTACAGACTTACCCTGGCAAGTTGGGTTCCCCCTTCAATAGCATTGTGCAGCCGGACAATTCCCACATACTCTTTGCCTGAAAAATGACAAAAGAGTAGTCAGGCGTGGCTACTGAGTTTTCTGTATTCTGTATATACTCATATCACTTCCATTTTGTGCAGCAGAAAATGTAGTCAATTTGACCTTCTGTTCCTGTAAAATTTTGCAGCAAGACAGATTTCATGGTGCAGATGTGGAAAAGGAATGACAACACTTTCTCTCATGGGGGCTTCAACTTCCAACGTGCTGACAAGGGCAGTTTAAGTACCCAGTGTAGAGCCTGCCTGGAAAGAAGTCTTTCAAGGTCAAGTACAATCTTCCCAGATGAAAATGTGAGAAGGGCAATTTAGGTAGCAGCAGCAGCATGAAGTCAAAGGACCCTGGAGTGACAAGCTGAAAAGCTGCACTTTGACACAGGCCTGCCTCAGGGCTAGGAACAGATGTAGGTGGCTCAACGTGCACAAGCCTAGTAACCTAGCACTCCAAGAAAAGGCAGGCACAGAGCACAGAAGGCACGTAGAAAGTAAGACTGTCCCTGCTTAGGATTTTTTTTACTGATGAAGAAAATTTCAAGAGTCAAAAGGTAGGAGGGAAAGGAAATACAGAAAGCCACCCAATCTCCAATTAGCCACCTCTTCCTTCCCTCTCCCACATACCTGCGCTCTGCTGTGACTTTACCAAGCGAGTGGCTCGTTCTATGCAGACGATTAAACAGCCAGTCACCTTGGGGTCCAGGGTGCCACTGTGTCCTGTCTTCTCCACCCGCAGTATTCGTCGGATCCAGGCCACCACCTCATGGGAAGAGGGGTTGGAAGGCTTGTCAAGATTAATAAAACCTGTCCTAGAATGGAAAAGAAATTACTGGGCATCAGTCCTGGTCACCTAATAAAAACAAAATCTTTAGAGTAAAAAAGAAGAGTTCGGCATGGGTACAAGTTATATGATATTTAGGACGATGCCATCCTAAGATGCCACTATCTCTGAGTAACTGATATACAAAGGGTCATTTTTAAAGAACAGAAGTTCGAACAGTGCTTTTTCCAAACACGCTTACCTGATATAATCCCCAATCTCTCTCTTCAGAGGATTTGAACCACAAGGAAGAGGTGTATAATGTGTTGTCCTTATATTTAGCTTATCAAAATTCTAGAAAGCAATGATACAACACAAAATAAAGCTAAGAAGCTATTAATACATGTAAAACAAGAAATCACCACCACCACTGTGATATGGTTACTGTTCAAATTCACAGACCTGGGTCTTGCTCCTGTATGTTCATTACCTGCTGTGACAGACTATTAAGCCTCCTTACATACTAGGGAAATTACTCATGAGTAATAAGACCAACTTTGTCACTCCTCTAGAAAGACTTCTTGGGGTACTACAGAACAGACTGGGCTTCACTATGCAGGTTTATGAACAAAGCATGAACTAGCTTTGATTTTGCCAGGGACAAGAGATAGCCAAATCGAGGACTGGCAGCACTATTTCTCAAACATGACCAGTTCATTCTTACTCTAGATACTCCTATTTCTGCTTTCTCATGTCTGCTCCTTTTTGCTCTCCTTTCTCAGGCTCAATCACTAGTCTGAAAGAGCGCCCCTCAATTAAAGCCCATCTTTCACATCACCCAGTTTAGTTTTGTTATGGTGTTTATCATAAATACCAATTATTTTAACTATCTATGTCCCACCCCTAGATTTTAAGTACCATGAGAGTAGGGACATTGCCTACCAGGTTCACTAGTATATTCCCAGGGCCTACAATAAAAAAGCAGATGCTGGGCCCTGGCTGGTGTAGCTCAGTGGATTGAGCGCAGGCTGCGAATCAGGCATCGCAGATTCGATTCCCAGTCAGGGCACATGCCTAGGTTGCAGACCATGTCTCCCAGCAACCGCACATTGATGTTTCTCTCTCTCTCTCCTCTCCCTCCCTTCCCTCTCTAAAAATAAATAAAATCTTTAAAAAATTTTTAAAAAAAAGAACTCTTAAAAAAAAAAAAAAAAAGCAGATGCTATTTAAATGGCAGACAAAGCCTGGCTGGTGTAGCTCAGTGGATTCAGTGCAGGCTGCGAGCGCAGGCTTCAAACCAAAAGGTTGCCAGTTCAATTCCCGGTCAGTCAGGGCACATGCCTAGGTCGAGGGTGAGGCCCCCAGTAGGGGCATACAAGAAGCAAACACACATTGATGTTTCTCTCCCTTTCTCCTTCCCTTCCCCTCTCTCTAAAAGTAAATAAATAAAATAAAACCCAACACAATAATCAATAATTTCTAAAGGACATATTACATGCCAGGCACTGTGGCTAAACACATTACATGAATTACCTCCTGCAGCACGCAGCTTGACTTCCTAAGATATTATGAGCAAACAGCTAACAGCCTCTAAGAGGTTAGAGGTTAAATGACTGGCCAAAGGTCACACACTGCCTGACCCAATCTGGCTTTAAAGCCCATGCTTCTCAAGCACTAAAATGGTCAGTGCCACTCCAAGTGCAGTCCACAAACTGCTTCAAGTCTGTAAAGGGAAGTACAGAAACCAAGAACTAATTGTTTATAAGCTTTAAGCAGTTTGATGTCATTTCGACATTTTAACTGTATTCTACAACAGTGTTGGGTACATTGGAAATGGAGGGGAAAAAAAAAACAAAACCTGGTTCTTCACCTCAGACACTTTGAGGAACACTGCTTTAGACTCTATCACCTAGCATTTCCTAAGGAAAGGATGCTAGCATTAAGCACTCTTAATGAACTGCTTAACACTTAAAAATGATAAACTATCTTAACCACATACCTTTAGCAACAGGGGCCACTGAGATGTGTCCAACTGAGCCACTTTGGATTCAGGTTTGATAAGAAATTCTCCAGCATGTTGAATTTCCTTCCACAAGACAGAAACACACCCTATTAGACTTCCCATCTGATTTCGAACAATTCCATTACTACCACAGAACCTTCCGCCCTTTCAAAAGAAAACAAGCTAGTATATGCCTCTTCACTGGGAAAAAAAAAGACCTAAAATCTTAGATGGTTAAGTGAAGTGCCTCCCAAGAAGGGTACAGCTATTTAAAGAGACAGAGGACAGTGGGCTGTGAACCAAAGCATCGCAGGTTCGATTCCCAGTCAGGGCACACGCCTAGATTGCAGGCCATGGCCCCCAGCAACCACACATTGATGTTTCTCTCTCTCCTCTCCCTGGCCCCTTTCTCTCCCTTCCCTCTCTAAAACTAAATAAATAAAATCTTTAAAAAAAGAGAGACAGAGGACAGTGGGTCTGCAGGTGGAACAAAAAAGAAAATTTCAGGGAAAGCAGCTTGTGTGGCCAACACCACTTAGGAAACTACATGTGATAGTAGATATTTAGATTGGCCGGGGCTGTGTACAATGACTGCCCAATTCCAGCCTATTACTTCAAAGCTTTTAAAAGTAGTTTTCTCTCACTTGTTATCAAAGTGATCTTTATTTTTAGTCAAAACAAAGGAAAACATATTCCTACTCACTGCAACATCTTCTTCTGGTAATGCCTTGGGTTCTTTTTTCTTTTTATGCTTCTTTGGCACAGTAAACACTAGAAAAACAAACATTAGATTTGGAAGTTTTTTCCGAAAATAAACGCAACTAAGTTTAAAAGAGGGAAGGAAACCAGGGTGGGTGAAAAATGGATGTTTGGTCTACAATTACTGAGGAAAATGATGTGTAATGCCAAATGTGTGGGATGCATAAATCCCTAACGCACTAGAAGCAGTCGCACGTGCCGGCTTCCTTTAGGTTCACCACGTGGCGGTGGCTGGGCTTCACACGCTTCTGCTTTCGGCCCACACGCCGGAAAGTTCCATTAAGTGACCACTTGACTGTTCCCGCGTGTTTGTGACCTCTAGAACTTCCGTGCATGTCGAAGGTACGTCCGCGCCTCAGCCCGAGCCCCTCAACCTCTTTTCCCCAATCATCCTTTCCTCCCCTCACTCCCTGGCGCTGACTGTGGCGTCTAAGCTGCAGGCAGCACAGGTACCGCTAGGTCTCCTGCCAACGCAGAATCAATGGCATGGCAGCTACCTTTCAAGCCCTAAAAAGGCTGTGGCGTCAGTGGGAGACCCAGGCCTTGTGACATCAGCTCATCGCGAGGGCCTCCCGCGATCTTGTCCTCACTCCTGGAGCCAAAGCCAAGAGGTAAGGCTGGCAGGAGGCCTTGCAGCCAGCGAGCCAGCCCGGTGGCTGAAGCTAAGGGACAGCTCGGGCTCCGACGCAGTCCCCTGCTCCCTTATCTCCAAGGCAGTGGAGTTGGCCCCAGTAGGGGAAACTCGGCCAAACAAATTGTGAAAGAGCGACCCTTACCTTCAGCATCCGCCATGTTTCCCCGTAGAGCGTGCGAGCCGCGTGGGCAACCGCCAAAAGAGAGATTAACACTCCCACCGCTCTCAGGCCGCGCCACTAGAACCCGCCCACTTGTGCGCGTCCCCGTGCGTGTGGCGCCGCGGGGAGGAGTCAGTATGAAAGGGCTGAGGCGCGCGGGACAACTGAGCAATCTCATTGGCTGGTTTCTTCCCCCACGTGGTGGTGCGCCTGCGCCTGCGTTTTGGACCTCACCCCGCCCACAGGAACCCTGGCTGGGAAAGCCGTGCAGCCAGGCTGGCTGTAGCTTGTGGGCGTGGCCTGGGCCGCTGTTCCTTTCTCTTCACTGGTTTAACCCGGCTTTGAGCACCTGGCCGCCTGGATGAGTACTCAGTTGACTGTAACTTATTGCTTCTTCTCGCCGACCGTTTAAGTTTGGTATCGGATCAGTCCCGATTGAAAAATGAAGACGTTAAGGAACAGATTGAAAGCCCTTTGCTGCTTGCAATTCCTATCCAGCTAGAGTCGCTGGCCAGAGTGCGAGCGACTTGTGAACTTTGAAATTTTCTAGCATCCACGTAGAGGAAAAAAGTAAAAAGATAAAATTAAAATGATTTTTAATAACGAATTTTACTTAACCCAGCTATTCAAAATGTCTCAACATGTAAGCAATACACCTTATTATAAATAGGACAATTTACATTAGTTTTTGCATCAAGTCTTTCAGGTATGTGTTTTACACTTAGAACGCCTCTATTTGAACTCCACAGACAGGTCCATGTCAAGTGCAATAGTCGCAGGTCACTAGTGTCTGTGGAATTGGGCAGCCAGGAATCAGGCCTTTTCCCTTCTGTTTTTGGTGCTCTTCTCACTCTTCTGTCTCTCAAACGAGTTCTTAATCTAGCCTCTGTGGACTTGATTGATCCCCAGTTATTTCTTTATTGCAATTGTAAGGGGAATCTTTTGCCATTATCTTTCCTGATGAGTTGCTTGCTGACAAAAGAGAACAGTTACTGATTTTCTTTCCAAGCTTCCCCTGCAACCAAAGAATAGAAAATTTTCAGTTTTATTTTACTGTGGCTTTAAAAAATTGGTTTTTCCTCACATAACTTTTAATCTATCAAGAATTTATTTTGGTGTATGCCAAGGTAATGATCTAAATTGACTTTTTATAGCTAACTAAAGCTCCCAACCAGTTCATGAGTAGTTCATTATTTCCCCCCTTATTTTATATTATTTCATTGGTACACATTTGGCTGAATAAGTCTGAGGTATTCATTGATGGTTCTCCTATGGGCTTCATCTTTGTCCAATACTCATCTGATCTGTTAGCAAAGCGTATCAGCTTTGCTTTCAAAGCAGGTGCAGAATCTGATGGTATTTTACCACCCTCACTACTGTCACTGTAGTCCATGCCATCATTATGGCTCTCCTAGGTTTTTTCAGTAGCCTCCTGTGGTTCCCCCTTCTACTTTTCCCTAATAGTGTCTTCTCAACACAGCAGCTGGAAAGAGCCATTAAACTGTAAGTAAGGCTATGTCCCTCCTCTGCTCAAAGCTTTTAATGGCTTCCCTTCTGTAATGGGGTGAAGAGTGGCCCCCCAAAAGATATGTACTGATTCCTGGACCCTGTGATTGTGACCTTATATGGAGAAAGGGTCTTTGTAGATATAATTAAGTATCTCAAAATGAAATCATCCTGGATTGCCCAAGTGGGCCCCAAATCCAACAACAAATGTCCTAAAGGAGAAGGGAAAAGAAACAGAAGAGAAGACCATGTGAAGATAGAGGCAGAGATTGGAGTGATTTCAGTCTTCCAGGTTCTATAACCGTGAGAGAATAAAAATCTGTTATTTAAAGCCACCCAGTTTGAGGTTACTTGTTATGGTACCCCCAGGGAACTAATACACCATCTCACTAAGAGTAAAAGCCACACTTCCTCTTGGTTATTCAGGACTACTCCAGGCACATTCTTCCCTCTTCCTTAAGTGCACCTCGTTTACTTAATATTAGCCTCATGAAGCCAGGAAATTTTTTGTCCATTTTGTTCACTGCTATATATCCTGCTCCTAGAAAATATTCAGTAAATATTTGTTGAATGCATCTGTCTTTTGAACCCCAAAACCCCACGGACCTTCCCTTACCAGCCAAAACAGCTCCTCCTCCCCTTCTGATAAAACTGATCCTGCCTTTCTTGGAAATCTTGCAGTGAAATCATCTGGTTAGTTGCTGAGCAAAGGGATGCCAGTTCTCCTTGTGCCCTACTCCCACATCCCTCACTGTCTCCAATCCCAAACCTTGGGGAGGTGGGAATGTCGGAATGGAGTGTCATGTGCAGCACACCCTTTAACTACATACCCAGAGAGGGCTCAAAGGACATTCCTTTTACCAAAAACATTTAGGCATACTTCGGTCAAAGTTCTGAACACTAGTCTGGGAAAGGAGGCAGGAAATGTTGTCATGGAAACAGAGTTGCACTCGCAGTGGGAATTAAGGGGTCCTGCAGCAGCAGAGGCCAAGTAGTGGCATCATGATAGGCAGCAGCTTGCTATCTGAAACCAGAATGGTTTCTCCCCACGGATCTTTCATCGGAGGAAACTGATCACGGTATCCTGTTAATAGGCCACATGTAGTGGACCATGATCTGTATCACCCCAACTACCACCAACAAAAACTCGAGGTATGTTGAATGGCAGCTTGCCATTCAATTCACTGGCTCAAAACCCTCAAGTAAAGGTGAGGCCAGGTACATTTAACACTACAATGTATACTGTGTTTTAAACTTTCTTCCTATTTTCCCCTGGGGACATAGAATGGGACTGTGTTCCACCGGTCAGAAATGGAGTCTTCGTCCTTGCCCCATTCACTATGGAACCCCCTGTGGTTCTTTCCCCAATCCCTGATTGCTTAATTGGAATAAACACAATTGGCAGATGGAAACATTCCCACAGGGGCTTCCTGACTCAAGGACTGAGGACAATTATAAACAGAAAGGTCAAAAGGAAGCCCCCCCCCAGCACTGTCCCTTCAATCCTCTGGCACATTATCATAATTAAGTCCCTAGGGACTGGCTTGATCACTTCATTGTCTCCTAAGACCTCATGCTGGTCCACCACATTAATGACATCCTGCTGAGGCATGGGAAGTAGCAAATATTTCACCACAGGATGAGAGATAAACCCCAGGAAAATTCAGGGGCCCAACACTTCTGTGAAGTTTCTGGGCATCAGGGGGCTGGGGCCTATTGAGATGCTTTCTCGAAAGAGAGAAATGACTATCCGTACCTCAACCATACTGCCACTGAGAAAGAAGCACAGTGCCTGGTGGGCCTCTTTCTGAAGGTGACATACCCTGTTAGGATGCTACACAGAGCCTTTTCCACACCTTGATGAGAGAGTCTCAGCTGAAGCCTCTGAAATTTGGGATTAAAAAGTAAAGACAAGACACAGGCACGCGCGCGCCGATTTGCTGATAGGAAAAGTTTCTGACTTGCTTTAGTCCCTAATTAAAAAGGAATGACTGTGGGCCCTGGCTGGTGTAGCTCAGTGGATTGAGCGCGGGCTGCGAGCCAGATATCGCAGGTTCAATTCCCAGTCAGGGCATATGCCTAGGTTGCAGGCCATGTACCCCAGCAACCGCACATTGATGTTTCTCTCTCTCTCTCTCTCTCTCTCTCTCTCTCTCTCTCTCTCTCTCTCTCTCTCCCCCTTCCCTCTCTAAAAATAAATAAATAAAATCTTTAAAAAAAAAAAAGGAATGACTGTGATACAAGTTGTCCCAAGACCTGAGCTGCATGTCATGAACTGGGCCTTGTTTTACCAACCAAGCCATAAAATCAAGAATGAGCAGCAGCACTCCGCTGTCATGGACAGTGGTGCAGCTTCCGGAGAAAACAGTCTGGCAGCTCCTCGGACGGTTAAGCAGAGTTGCCATATGATCAGCAATTCCACCCCTAGGTGTATATACCTAAAAGATTTGGAAAACAGAGACTCAAACATGATGTCAGGGACTCATGCAGCACGATTCACAGTAGCCAAAAGGTAGAAGCAACCTAAATGCCCATCTACAGTTGAATGGACAAACTAAATGTAGCCTATCCATGCAGTGAAATATTTTTAGGCCATAAAAAGGAATGGAGTACTGATACATGCTCCAACGTGGAGGAAACTCAAAAACATCATGCTAAGTCAAATAAGTCAAACACACAGGGACAAATATTGGGGTAGGCAAAAGTAGATTTGCGGTTGTGAGTATGCAAAACACAGAGGTTATTTTTGTATTATTATTTATGCTTATATATTTTTCCCCTACAAACACTGTAAAACTACTTTTGCCCACTCCTGTATTGTGTGATTCCATGCATTTGAAATAGCCAGAATAGGCATCCTACCATAGGCAACAGGCATGTGAGTGAGGAAGCTTCCAGAATATTACAGCATCTGGCCATCCAGTCACCCTCAATCATCTAGTCATTTCAGCTGAATCTCCAGACATTATGGAGCAGAGAGAAAATATTCTCACTGTGTCCTATCTGAAATCTTTAACATAGGGCAACCTGAGTATGAGTATCAAACCCACGACCATTTGGTTTGCAGGACGATGCCCTTACCAACTGAGCCAGGGCCAATCATCATTTCTGTGGATTGTATGGTTAAAGCAGTCACAAGCCTACCCAGGTTAAAAGGGAGATGGTATCAACCCCACCTCTCAATGAGAGGAGTGTCAAAGAATTTTGGAACCCTGGTTTAAAACTGCTACATTTATCAAGACCTAAGTGACTGCTGTGCCAGTCAAACTGATGAATTAAATGGGGATGTGATAGAAATTTCCTTCTCTAAATTTTTCAAGTCTTTGATAATGGAACTAATTTTTGACGTTGTCCCCTAAGTATGCAATGTTTCTTTCGACTTACACTTTGGCTGGAAAGTGGGGCGCCAGGGGTTTTCACCTGGACTTTTCTACCATGATTTCCTCATCCTGTGGGTCAGGAAATCAATAGGAGGGTATTCTGCTGATTTTTTTTTAATTTTAGCCATTCCGCTCTGTATATAGTGGCATCTTACAATGCTCTTTTTTTTTTTTTTAAATATTTTATTTATTTATTTATTTTTAGAGAGGGAAGGGAGAGAGAGAGAGAGAGAGAGAGAGAGAGAGAGAGAGAGAAAGATGAATGTGCGGTTGCTGGGGGACATGGCCTGCAACCCAGGCATGTGCCCTGACTGGGAATCGAACCTGCGATGCCTGGTTCACAGCCCTCACTCAATCCACTGAGCTATACCAGCCAGGGCACAATGCTCTTAATATCCATTGCTTATTTGCTAATACTATTGAAGAATTTTGCATATTCTTATTTGCCATGTTTACATTCTCTTCAGTGAAATGTCTGTTCATATCTCTTATCTATTTTGTAATTGGATTATTAGTGTTATTTAATTGTTAAATTTTAAGAGCTATTCATATATTCTTGATATGAGTCTTTTTGCAGATATGTGGTTTGCAAACATTTTCTCCCAGTCTTTTTATACTTCTTACAAAGTATTCTGTAGAGCAAAAGTTTTAACTTTAATAAAGTACAGTTCCTGGCTGGTGTAGCTCAGTGGATTGAGCGCGGGCTGCGAACCAAGGCATCGCAGGTTCGATTCCCAGTCAGGGCACATGCCTGAGTTGCAGGCCATGACCCCCAGCAACCGTACACTGATGTTTCTCTCTGTCTCTCTCTCTCCCCCTCCCTTCCCTCTCTAAAATAAATAAATAAAATCTTAAAAAAAATAAAGTACAGTTTATCTTTTTTTTTCTTTTATGGCTTGTGCTTTTTGTGTCATGTCTAAGAACTCATCACCAGTCCCTAGGTTTCAAATATTCTCTCTTATGTTGTCTTCTAAAAGTTTTTTTTTACATTTTATTTATTTATTTTTAGAAAGAGGAGAAAGGAGGGAGAAGGAGAGGCAGAGAAACATGGATGTAAATAACAAGCTTCGATCGGTTGCCTCTCATAGACACCCCTACCAGGGAATAGAACCTATGACCCACACATGTGCCCTGACCAGGAATCCAACCACCGACTATTACCTTCACAGAATGATGCCCAACCAACTGAGCCACACTGGTCAGGGCTAAAAGTTTTATAGTTTTACATATTAGATATAAATATGATCCATTTGTCATTAATTTTTATGTAAGGTATGAGGTTTGGGTTAAAATTGCTTTTTATTTTTGTTTTGTTTTGTTTTGCCTGTGCATGTCCAATTGCTCCAGCACTGTTTGTTGAAAAGACTGTCTTTCACCCATGGAATTAATTTTGTGCCTTTTTCCAAGACCAGTTTTAGCTAATTTATCTGAGTTTATTTCTGGGTTCTCTATTTTATTCCATCACCTATGTGTCTATTCCTCTGACAATATCACAAGTCTTGATGACTGTAGCTATATAATAAGCCTTAACATTGTGTAAAGAGCTTTGTGTGTTGACCTTGTATCCTCACTAGTTATGGGAGTGTTTCTGTTGATTCCTCAGGATTTTCTATGTAGACAATTACCTCTGTAAATTGAGACAGTTTTATTTCTTCCTCCGCAATCTGTGTGCCTTTTGTTTCTTTTTGTTTGTTTGTTTTCTTCTTTTTTGGACTTATTCCAGTGACTAGAACTTCCAATACTATGTTGAACTAGAGTAGTGAGAGTGGATATCCTTGTCTGTTCCTAATTTTAGGGGGAACGTGTCCAATTTTTCACCATTAAGTATGATGTTAGTCATGTGTCTTCTGTGGATGTTCGTTAACTTGAGGACGTTCTCCCTCTATTCCTAGTTTTATTGAGTTGTTGTCATGAATTGGTGTGGGATTTTGTCAAATGCTTGTCCTACATCAATTGGTATAATTGTGGGACTTTCCTTCTTTTGCTTGTTCATGTGGTGGATTGCATTGATTGGTTTTCATATATTAAATGAGTGTTGCAGCTCTAGGATAAACCTGACCTGGTCATGGTGTATAAAATGTTATATATTTGTAAATTCTAATTGCTACCATCTTGTTAAGAATTTTCAAATGTACATTCATTAGGCATATTGGTCTGAAGTGTTTTTTTTTAAATATTTTTACTGTAGTTTTCTGGTTTTGGCATCAGAGTTATACTGTCCTCATAGACTGAGTTGAGAAGTGTTTGATTTGGACTTGTGACAACAATTTCATTTTTTCTCATTAAACTTTGTTTTAATGGGTCTCAAAATTCTGCGACATGTTTTTGGTCAAGTTGTCTCCATTAAAAATACTGATTTTAAAAACCAGTAACTTGCCCTGGCTGGCATAGCTCAATGGATTGAGCACAGGCTGCAAACCAAAGGGTGGCAGGTTTGATTCCCAGTCAGGGCACGTGACTGGGTTGCGGGCCAGGTCCCCAGTGGGGGCCACAAGAGAGGCAACCACACGTTGATGTTTCTCTCCCTTTCTCCCTCCCTTCCTCCCTCTAAAAATAAATAAATAAAATCTTTAAAAAAAAACCCTAGTAACTTAAAAACTGTCACACAAAGAAAACCAAATGGTCCACAAAACATTCTCCTTTCCTTCTGAAGATTTTATGATGCATTGTAATCATTAATCAGTGTTTTACTATTAAACTCAAGTGGTCAATTGATACAAACAGTTCTTGTGTGTGTGTCTGTTTTTTTATTTTTTTAACTTTTCAGATAAAATTTATTATTACATTTGGGATTTCTTTATTAAACCATAGCACATGGGATCTGTGTGTATCTTTTTTATGGTTGCGTAAAGAGACAAACAGTTGTTTTTTTTTTTATTTTTAGAGAGGGAAAGGAGAGGGAAGGAGAGAGAGAGAAACATCAATGTGCGGTTGCTGGGGGACATGGCCTGCAACCTAGGCATGTGCCCTGACTGGGAATCGAACCTGCGATGCCTGATTCGCAGCCTGCGCTCAATCCACTGAGCTACACCAGGGCAGACAAACAGTTTTGAGGCTGCTCTTCCACTACTAATTAAGTTAGGGGTGGCAGGTGTTGGGGATAATATTCACTTAGCCTTCTGCGTTTTCTGGACAGAATTGATGGCTTTGCCAGCTCTAGCCGCCTTCTTATCCACTGCTTTGATGACACCCACAGCAATTGTCTGTCTCATGTCACAAAGAGAAAACAGCCCAGAGGAGGGTAGTCGGAGCACCTCTCAACAGACATGGACTTGCCTGGAACCGTATAAAAAATGGCACAGCCCTGGCTGGTGTAGCTCAGTGGACTGAGCACGGGCTATGAACCAAAGCATCGCTGGTTCGATTCTCAGTCAGGGCACATGCCTGGGTTGTGGGCCAGGTCCCCAGTGTGGGGTGCTTAAGAGGCAACCACACATTGATGTTTCTCTTCCTCCCTTTCTCCTTCCCTTCCCCTCTCTCTAAAAATAAATAAATAAAACCTTTAAGAAAAGAGCCAGCCTGCCCTTCTCCAGGCTTCTCTTTTAAATTAATTAATTAATAAAAATAAAAATTAAAAATGGCAGCATCATCAGGTTTCACAAAATTCAGGCCATCTTCCAGTCTTTTCTCAGAACCATGATCAATCTTCTCCTTCAGCTCAGCAAATTTGCAAGCAATGTCAACTAGATGACAATCCAGCACAGGTGCATGTCCAGCACTGACTTGGCCTGGATGGTTCATGATAATCACCTGAGCCAGGAAGCCAGCTGCTTTCATTGGTGGGTCATTTTTGCTGTCTCCAGCCACATTGCTATGACAAACATCTTTGACAGATAGGTTCTTGATCTTGAAGCCCACATTGTCCCCAGGAAGAGCTTTGCTCATAGCTTCATGGAGCATTTCAACAGCCTTTACTTCAGTTGTAGCATTGACTGGAGCAAAGGTGACCGTCATGCAGGGTTTGAGAGCACCAGTGTCCACTTGGCCCACAGGGACAGTACCAATGTCACCGATTTTGTAGACATTCTGGATGGGCGGACACAGGGGCTTGTCACTTGAGTGAATTGGTGGCAGGATGTAATCCAGAGCTTCACACAGTGTGGTTCCACTGGCATTGCCATCTTTACAATGGTGACCTTCCATCCCTTGAACCAAGGCATGTTAGCATTGTCACCATTTCAAACAAAAATTGGCACAAATGCTACTGTGTCAGGTTTGTAGCCAATTTGATTTTTTAATAATTTGTAAAAATGGCCCTGGCTGGCATAGCTCAGTGGATTGAGCGCAGGCTGTGAACCAAAGCATCACAGGTTCGATTCCCAGTCAGGGCACATGCCTGGGTTTCAAGCCAGGTCCCCAGCAACCGCACATTGATGTTTCTCTCTCTGTCTTTCTCCCTCCCTTCTGTCTCTAAAATAAATAAATAAAATATTTAAAAAAATAATTTGTAAAAATGTTTTTACTGATTATAGAGAGAGAAGAGGGTGGAGAGAGAGAGGGAGGAACATTGATGTGAGAAAGAAACATTGATTGGTTGCCTCCTGTATGCACCCTGACTGGGGATCAAATCTGCAACTCTTAGGGTGATGCTCCAACTAACTGAGCCACCTGGCTAGGGCTAAAATCCACACTATTTTTTTAAAGATTTTATTTCTTTATTTTTAGAGAGGGAAGGGAGGGAGAAAGAGAGAGAGAGAAACATCAATGTGCAGTTGCTGGGGGCTGTGGCCTGCAACCCAGGCATGTGCCCTGACTGGGAATCGAACCTGCGATGCTTTGATTCACAGCCCGAGCTCATTCCACTGAACTACGCCAGCCAGGGCAAAATCCACACTATTTTAAATGTTACAATAATGGATATGAAGTCAGGATTTTTCATAAGACATGAAAAAGACTATCATTGATAATAATAAAGTAAAATTTTCATATTTCAGATGGAAATTAGATTGCTTTCACTCTCGGAGAAGCACTGTATAGGTGTTCTTATAGGCAAAAAGAATGTTTCCCTATCTGAAATTGTACCATGGCAGTCTAGGCTTTTAATTCATGTACTTTATAGATTATTTGAACAACAGGTGGGTGGGAAGAGGGGAATATAGGAAGGCACAGCCTTCTTCTCTTATTATTGGCTTTTCATGAACATGTAAGCCATCACCCCATGTCTGTCCTTGATCCAGAAATTGGAGAGACTATTTTTTTAAATTTTATTTTAATCATTGTTCAAGTACAGTTTTCTCCCCTTTACTCCCTATCCAGCCCACCCACCCCTCCCTACCAACTTCCCTCCCATTACCACCCTACCCCTAGTTTTTGTCCATGTGTCTTTTAACTTTGTTCCGGTTGGAGAGACGTTTTACTTTTATTTGTTATTTGTAAAGATTTTACTTACTTTTAGAGAGACAGGAAGGGAGGAAGAAACAGAGTGATACAAACATCAATGAGTAAGAGATACATCCACTGTTTGCCTCCTTCACATCCCTATTCAGGGACCTGGCCCACAGCCCAGGCATGTGCCCTTATTGGGAACAGAACCGGTGACCCAGTTCACAGGCCAGCACTCAATCCACTGAGCCACACCAGCCAGGGTGAAAGACGTTTTATTTTTAAATTTTCTCTCTTTTCATGGAGAATAAGTTAGAAGCATGGCCATTTTGCCCATCATAACGTAATTGAAACAGAAACTCTTCCATAATAGTGGACATTTATTTTCACAAATCCTTCTAATTATAAGATCTACAGTACTTAATGAACTGCCAAACTAAACCTATTTTAAATAAATAATAAATGGGGAAGCCACAGAGAGAATCCAGGTACTAAAAACCACTTTCTATTTAAAGCTTCCTCTCCCCAGGCTGGAGTGCAAAGAAAGTGGGATGGGGCTTGATGAGAGGAAAATGAAAACTGTGATATGTAGAGGTCATCTCTCCCTAGGAACTGAGGAGGAGTGACCACAAAGAAGCAACTTGGTTTCCTCTGGAAGGGAGAACAGTACACTCTGAAAGATGCAGGAATCACAGAATCGCATCCTTATGTAACCTTCATGGTTAGCCTGGGGGTGAATAATGGGTAATCACAAAATTAATCAGGTTGCGACTTGAATTGAAGCTATTCTGGCTGATGTTGTTTTCCTAGGTCAAATCAGCACAGACCCCGGCACCTGGTAAGTGGCTATTTTTCTGACAAATGATCTTTTCTCTCTTAGTCAGCAGATACTTATCTGAAGCAGCTTGCTTTCATCTGGAAGGAACAGAAGTCTGACTTTAGAGCCTTATCTAAGAGCTATGCCTATCCTCTGGCTCATTGTCATGATCCAGGGGGAGTGGGGCTTGATTGCTGATATAACTGTGGTGAACATTGCTGGTTTATTACAATGAAGGCATTTTGCTTACTGGACCTGGTGAGCAACAGATGGCATAGATGCTTTATTAAGACACATGTATGCCAGAGGATGGGAGATAAAACCCACAAAAACTCAAGAGTATGACCCTCAATGATATTTTGAGATGGTCTGGACCATGTCAGGTATTCAACAAGTAGCTGTACCTCATACCACCTACTACTCAGAAAGAGGTACAGCACTTGGTGGGGCTCTTCAGATTCTCCAGGCAACATATCATACACTTAATTACGTCACACCAATGCATGCTGCAAGTGATGTGTAAGGTTACATGTTTTCAGTGGGACCCAGGGTAAAGAAAGGCTCTGCAGCAGGTCCAGGACACTTGACCTTTATGATCATGCAGATCCAACATGCAGAGAGCCCTCTGACACTATGGGAGGCTACATGGAGTCTCTGGCAAGTTCTGATAGGAGAAACATACAGCGGACACCTAGAGTTCTGAAGCAAAAGAAGTATCGATATTTTCCTTTAGACTAGCAGCTTCTGGCTGGCTCCTGGGCTATGGTCAAGTCTGAATGTCTGACTATGGGGCACCAAGGCGTTGTGTAATTTCAGCTACTCCTGATAAACTGAGTGCTAATTGATCACCCTCTGCAAGTGGAATATTTGGGACCAGACTCAAGCAGGTCTGGAAGATACAGCAAAGTTGATCAAGTGAGTGGCTCACATCTTTGTGTCCCTACTGCTGCGTGACACCCTTTCCTTTGACTCACACCTGTAACATCATAGGGTTTCATGACTAGGTATATTAGTCAAGGTCTCAGAAGGAAGCAAATGGTAGACTCAGTGGGTTGAACTGAGGAGAGTGTGATGAGGGTTTTTTTTTTCAGAGATGAGAGCAAGCTTAAGGGAATTAGTAATGAGTGGTGAGGCTCCCAGGGACTGGCATCAATTGATATGGTCACAGCCACTGCCACTGTCATTGCCATGTACTCAACCTGCCCACAGCAGAGACCAACACTGAGCCCCCCATAAGGTAGCATTCCCTGGTGGTCCAACCAGCCACCTGGTGACAGATTGATGAAATCAGACCACATTTGCCTCTAAAGGACAGCAATTTTTCCTCACTTGAATAGGCACTTATTGTAATCCACATTTCTGCCAGCATTCCCACCCGTAGACTTACTGTGTCTCATTCGCTTCCACAGTATCTCACATAATAGTGCTTCCAACCAAGGAAATCATTATAAAACGAAAGACATGAGTGAGTGTGCTCATGCTGAGGGACCGAACTGGCCTTACCGTGAACCTCATTGCCCTGAAACACCTGGCCTGATAGGATGATGGAGTGGTCCATCTATTGAAAATTCAGTTACTGCACTAGTCAAGTAAAAAACACACTGAAAGGTAGAGTTTCTGTCTTACAGTATGAGGTAAACACTTGAACTGATGACCACTATACGGTGCTGATTTTCTGTAGCCAGAATGAATGGGTCCAGGAATTACGAGGTGAAAGTGGATGTGACTCTTCTCACTGTCATATCTAATAATCTGCCCTCTTCCCACAACTTTGAGCTCTCCTGGTTACCAAGGTAGGAATGTTTCTACCACAGCTGCAACATTGGTTCTATCAAATCATAGATTGAGATTGCCATCTGGCCATTTAGGGTTCTTTGTTCAACCTACAGGCAAACCACGAGTCTACTGAGCTGGTTTGGATGGGGGCTTATCATATGGAAAGTGGATTACTGGTAAACAAGAAGATTAGGACTGTGAATGGAATCCAAAAAATCCTCTGGGGCACCTCCCATTACTACCGCCAGGCAGCACTCCTGAGGATTCAGACTTGATGGGAGTAAATGTTTGGGTCATGCACCAGGTGAATTGTGACCATCTGAGATCCTGGCTGGAGAGCAAAGGGAGGACAGAGAGGGTGGTGGAAGAAGGAAGTTATAAAGACCAAGTATAGTCTCAAGACCAGTTATAGATATAAGGACTGTAGTACATTTGTGTGTGTGCACGTATAAACTTCTCTGATCTTCCTTGTCTCTGTATCTTATACACCTCAAATAAAAGTTGATAGAGGTTATAGGATATAAAACCTCTAGAGATGGCTGCAATGACTGACGGAGCTTTTGGTCCCGTTTTAAAGAGTGCTTTGTAAAGTAGGTTTTTCCATCTGAACCTCTTAGGCAGGAGCGGGGAGGGGGAGGGTCAAGGATTCCTCCTGAGTCTTTTGTTTTTTAACAATAAGCTTAAAATCAGTATCCCAAAAGGCCTATTTGGGGGTAGCAAAACTTCAGTCCCCCTAAGAACCATTTGTCTGCAAACAATCAAGTGGAATAGGGAGGTCAAAGAGGAGGCAATGCTTTTCTTACTGCCTAACTATATCCACGGCAGGTGCGGATAACAGGTTTGGGCTTTCGGTACCCAGGACCAGCCCTTTTGACGTTACTGGTCACGGGTGGGGGTGAAGGCAACAGGGGACAGTTCCGTACTGCACTGCACTCTGTATAGGTCACGGGGCTCTTTCCGCGCGCTCTCTCGTGGTGCGTCTAGTGGCCACTCGGCCGGGCTCTTGTTCGAAGGGGCTTCCCGATTTTTGCTGCCTGCTTCCCCCGCGGTCTCTCTCCGCGGGCGGTGGCGCCCGTCCCCTCCCAGGGGGGCGCGGCGGCCGGAGGCGGGGGTCGTGGCGGCCGCACGGGGCGGCGCTGGGAGGGCGGGCGCTGGGCCCGCCCCGTCGGCATCCCTGGCCCGACTTCCTCCGGCCGCGGCCGGCCGACCCAGCTGGAGGAAGCGGCGGCGGCGGCAGCCACGATGAGTTCGGGCGACGCTGTGTGCACCGGCTGGCTCGTCAAGTCTCCACCCGAGAGGAAATTGCAGCGCTACGTGAGTAGGGGCGCCGCCCGCCCGCCCTCTCGTTCTCGTGTCCCCACCCGCGGGGTAGCCACGGGGAGCCCCGGGGTTCTATGCGCCCCCAAAGCAGCCGCTCCCAGCGCTCGGGGCTGCAGGCAAGGCCGATCCACCGAAAGCGAAATCGCACGTCGAGCCAATGTCCAGCAGGCGGGCAGGGGCCCGGTGACTCTTGGCTTGCGGGGCTCAGCGGCTCCAGACCGCCGCTCACCCTATCACCCTAGAAGAGGAAGGCGGGCTGGGGCTGAGGCACCAGGCACCATTCTCGGTGCAGAAGCGGCCAAGGAGACATCTCTAGTGCCTTGTCTCTGGAGAGGGTGCCCGTGAGTTCCATTGCCCAGCGAGGAGAACAGGGCAGGGGTTAGAAAGAAGCACAGAGGAACGGGGCCTGCATTCCACTTGGACCGTAAGGAGTACTCTTTCTTGTAACTGTCATCGGACACTCCTATCTGGAACCTTCCACAGAGTATAACTCGTTTCTCATGCTGTCTCTTCTCAGCTTTTTCTTTATGCTGACACGTTGCTTTTTTTCTAGTACCAGCAGGAACCACGGACTTTTGCTAGTATGAAATAAGGGACACTAGGAAGAGCACATCTTCCTACATATTGCATTACCATTTTAAATGCACTGCCCACAGCTCAAACGTTCATTATCTCCATCAGCACCCTCAGTAAGGTCTAAAAAACATTCCACTTGAAGACTTGATTGCTACTGAGTGTTCTTCATCCATTAGGAAGAACCACTTCAGCCCTCAGGGATTTGCATATAAATAGATATTAGGGCTTCTTGCTTTTTTTAGGCTGGGAGTAGCTTGATGGATCCATCTTGTTAATAATTCCCAATTTCTCTGCAACTCCAGAGCAGGGTGCTAGCAACAAACACACTCATGTCTGCTCTGTTCCACAAAAGCCCACCCACAAATCTCTTGTTTATGGCACAGTCCCAAACTGGTGTCCGAGTTTCAGCCAATTTCAGCACTGTTTTGGTTCCTTCATTTATGAGGCACATACTGTGTGGAAGTGGAGGAGGTGGGATTCTAAGAAAACTTTAAGCATTTATGTATGCTTCCAGAATGTGAGACAGCAGCCTTTCCTGAGCATACAACTGCTTGGGGTCCCCATTTCCACTAATCCTAGGCTAGACAGTATCACTCTTAGGAGTCTTTGGGAAGGTTTTTTTTTTGTTTGATCTGCTGAGCAACATTTTACAGGAAGGTTGTTCTACTTATCATACAGGTGTCACAGATCTATACATAGCAAGATTTGTCAGGTTAAGTACTAGTGTGTTCCTTCATCATTTTTGTTTTGAGTCCCCAAGTCCATAAACACGAGGTCCAATATTTCTCAGCCTCTGAATCACCCAGCTGCTTCCCTAAAAAATGCTGAAGCCGTTTTGAAGACTCATTCATATTCAAATGAAGCAAGAGACAAAAGCATGCTCCCCAGGACCTTCCTGGGCAGGTGAGGGTTTGTCGCAGCGTGGTGCCTAGGGGCCAGCCCAAGGTGCTATTCCTTGTTGCCCTTTGGAATGTGAGACATTTTAAAGGTTCACTAGATATTTTCTGTGTGTCACTCATTCTTCAATAGATTACTCAGAAAGATGGTGAACCTGGAGGGCAAAGTTTATGGAAGATTTTTTTCCAGTCCTTTTTGTGTCTTGTCCTGACCACACTGGCTTAGGAAAAAAAGTTTTTTAGTATTTCATCAACATTGGGGAGGCATGAGTGTGTATACCTATTATCAGACATGTTTCATTCTTTTTGGGTGCAGTGGAGGTGTGGCAAGTGTGGACTTTGCACAGCTTATAGGTAAGTAGGTAGGTGTTTGGGGCATTGTGATGGTGGGGTGGTGATAAAGGAGACTTCACACATGAGTATCTAGATTGACATCTTATCAATACTCCAATACATAAACATTGCCCTTTTACCTCATGATTGGGCTTTTTTTTTCTAGTTAGGGTCAATGCCGTTTGGCTGAAAGGTGCGTGGAACACACCTAAGACTACCCTTCCTCTCATCTCTAAATTCTGCAGGAATCCCTTGTTGCCACTAGATGGCGACTGTGTGTCAGTTCAATGGGGCAAGGACAGCACTATTATTCACAGCCAACTTTAATTAAGATCTTGTCATGTCCTCCCTTTAATTGAGTGCCAACTCTGAACCAGGCCCTGTGTCACCAGCTAGAGATACAGAGCAAAAAAAGACTTGATCCCTGACTTCAATAACTCCACAGTCTTAACATTTGTAGCACAATAACATAACAAAACAAGTTTGTCACACAAGGGGCAGTAACTCAGTTCTTTGTGCTGCCGGGCCAACAAGCAGCACTCCTTTAATGTTTGTTAAATTACAAATGGAACCTCAGTTTGTTTTCAGTGAAATCTTTGAGTCCAAGGTAAGCTCGTCCTTCATCCTCTTGACTCCATGAGCCAAGGCAATCAGAAAGTTATTTTTATCACTGCTCTTTGAAAAGATAGTTAATTCTTTTCCTTTTTATTTCTTGTTTCACAAGTAATATTGGGACATATTCTTGTAAAAATTCAAACAATCAAGGAATAAATTGAATACAAAGTGAAAGACCCTCTTTAATTTTCCTCTACATCCTACCTTTTTGTGCACCCCTCCTTACTCCACTCCCCTCCCTAGGGATAACAACTGTTAGCAGTTTGGTGAGTATCATCCTAGAAAAATTTCTACAAAAGACATAATTTTCTTTTTGCACATGAGATCATACTATAAAATTGTCCTACAATTTTCTTTTTGCACAACAATCCTGGACATCTGGTTAGTGCATATAGATTCACTTCATTCTGCTAAAACATTGCCTAATATTCCTTGTAATAGATGTAACATAATTTAACAATTTGCCTTTTAATGAACATTTGCCTTGCTTTATTTTCTCAATTTTAAAGAAAGCTGTAACACCAATGATAATAAAATTATAATAACTTAAATTTGTTGAATGGTTGTATGTGCCAGGCCCTGTGCTTCTGTTATCCTTTGAGTCTTCCAAGCGACACTGTTTTTATCTCTGCATGTAAGTTCTTTGTTGGGTATATAATTTGAAAATATTTTCTACCAGTATATAGGGGTTTTTTAAATTCTATTTATGATATCTTTTCTAGAACAAAGATTTCAAATTTTTGATTAAGTCCAATTTATCAATTTTTCTTTTATGGATTATACTTTTAGTGTCAAATTTAAGGATGCTTCACCTAACCCTAGATACTAAAAATTTTCTATGTTTTTTTTCCTAAAAGTTTTATATTTAAATCAGGGGTGTCAAACTAATTTTCACTGGGGGCCACATCAACCTCGCAGTTGTCTACAAAGAGCCAAATGTAATTTCAACTCCTTAACAGTTAAGGAGTAGTTACATTTATACAGTCCTGAAATTATTTTGGCCCTTTGAAGGCAAGCATGAGGCTGCTGTGGTCCCTGGTGAAAATGAGCTTGACACCCCTGATTTAGATCAATGATCTACTTGAGTTACATTTTGTAAAAGGCCATGAGGGATATACTGTGGTTCACTTTCTCTATGTGTATGTATATATGATTCTATTTATTTATTTTTAGAGAGAGGAGAAGGGAGGGAGAAAGGGAAGGGGAGAAACATCAATGTGTGGTTGCCTCTTGCATGCCCCCTACTGGGGACCTGGCCCAAAACCCAGGCTGGTACTCAATCCACTTAGCCACACCAGCCAGGGCTATCAGGTGATTTTAAATATTATCCTTGTGTTCTGCCACCTTGATAAACTCACTAGTTCTAGTAGCCTTGCTTATAGTTAGAACCTGTGCTACTGTCAGTGTTACACAGAAATGATGAGAGTAGTCATCCTTGAATTTATCCAGATCTTAGGGGGAAAGAACTGTTTTTCACCTTTGAAGTATGATTTCTGTAGGCATTTTGTAGGTGCCTTTTTTCAAGTTAAGGAAGTACCCTTATATTGCTAGTTTGCTGAGACTTTTTTTTTAAAGATTTTATTTATTTATTTTTAGAGAGGGAAGGGAGAGGGAGAGAGAGGGAGAGAAACATCAATGTGCGGTTGCTGGGGGCCATGGCCTGCAACCCAGGCATGTGCCCTGACTGGGAATCGAACCTGCGATGCCTGGTTCGCAGCCGGCGCTCAATCCACTGAGCTACACCAGCCAGGGCTACCATTATTTTTTTTTAACTAGTTAGATGGATTAGCAGTTTATTACATCAAAACCATAATTTACTTTAAAATGTCTTCAATATTACTTTTTTTAAATGTAATTTATGGGGGTATTATTGTTTCAAAAAATTCCCCATTGAAACGATCTGGACCTGAACTTTTCTTTGTGAGGTGGTTATTAACTATAATTTCTATTTCTTTAACAGGTATAGGGCTATTCAAGTTATTCATAGTTTCTTGAATGGGCTTTGGTAGTTTATGTTTTTCAAGGATTTTCTCTATTTTAGTTTTTGAATTTATTGGCGTGAAGATGTTTATTATATTCTCTTATTATCCATTTAATGTTTGTAGGATCTATAGTGATGCCTCCTCTTTCATTTATGATACTGCAGTTTATTTGTTCTCTATTTTTCCCCCTCTGATCAATCTGGTTAAGCTTTTGCCAATTTTACTGATATTTTCTAATAACCAGCCTTGGGTTTCATTGGTCTTCTCTGTTGATTTTTTGCTTTAAATTTTATTGATTTATCCTCTTATCTTTATTATTTACTTCCTTCTGATTGCTTTGGGATTAATTGTATCTCTTCTTTATCTAGTTTCTTCAGGTGGAAACTTAAATTACTGATTTGAGATTTTTCTTATTTTTCAATTTATTTTTTTCTAATATAAACATTTAATAGTATAAACTTCTCAGCACTGCTTTAGGTGCATCCCACAAAATTTGATATATTGTGTTTTCATTTTAATTTAATTTATTTTATTTTTTTTTAAGCCTGGGGAGTAGTGAAAATGATTTTTTTTTAGATTTTATTTATTTATTTTTAGAGAGGGAAGGGAGGGAGGGAGGGAGAGAGAGAAACTTCATTGTGCGGTTGCTGGGGGACATGGCCTGCAACCTAGGCATGTGCCCTGACTGGGAATCGAACCTGCGATACCTGCTTCGCAGCCCGCGCTCCATCCACTGAGCTACACCAGCCAGGGCTCATTTTAATTTATTTTAAAATATTATTCAATATCCCTCTGAGAGTTCCTGTTTGATCCAAGGGTTGTTTAGAGGGTTTTTTAAAAAAATATTTTATTTATTTTTATGAAGAGAGGAAGGGAGGGAGAAAGAAAGGGAGAGAAATATAAGTGTGTGGTTGCCTCTTGTGCGCCACCCCTTTTTGGGGACCTGTCCTGCAACCCAGGCATGTGCCCTGACTGGGAATCGAACTGGTGACCCTTTGCTTCACAGTCCGGCACTCATCCACTGAGCCATACCACCCAGGGCTAGAGGGTTTTTGTTGTTGTTTAATTTCAAATATTGGGGGATTTTCTAGACATCTTTCTGTTATTAATTTCTAGTTAAACTCAATTATGGTCTAAAAACAAACTCTGTATGAGTTCTATTCTTTAAAATTTATTACATTTATATTATGACCCACAATATATTTTCTTTTGGTGAGTATTACACATGCACTTGAAAGAAAATGTATATTCTTCACATTGGGTGGACTGTTCTATAAATACTAATTAGATTAGGTTGGTTGATAATATTTTTTAAATGAATTCATTGGGGAGACATTGGTTAAGAAAAATTATATAGTTTTCAGGTATACAATTCTATAACACATCATCTGTATATTGTGTGTCTACCACTCCAAGTCAAGTCTCCTTCCGTCACCATTTATCCCATCTTTATCCTCTTCTACTTCCTCTCCTCTCCCTCTCCGCTTCTCTCTGGTGATCACCGTACTGTGGTCAGTCTATGAGGGTTTGATTTTTTTTTTTTTGCTTAATCCTTTTACCTTTTCTACTCAACCACCCTCCTGCCTCCCCTCTGACAGCTTTCAGTATGTTCTCTGTATCTATGAGTCTTTCTATTTTGTTTATTAGTTTATTTTAGACTCCACATAAAAATGAAATCATATGGTACTTGTCTTTGATTGGCTTATTTCACTTTGCTATTGCAAAGGGTAAGATTACTTCTTTTTACATTGAGTAAATGTGCCACAGCTTTTATTCCCACTCATCTACTGATGGACACTTGGGCTGCTTCCAAATCTTGGCTATTGTAAATAATGCTGCAATGAACATAGGGGTGCATATACTTTTTTAGAGAGGGGGGAAGGAGGGAGAAACAGAGGGAGAGACATCAGTGTGTGGTTGCCTCTCACACGCCCCCTACTGGGGACTTGGCCTGCAACCGTTTAGTTCGCGAGCCAGCACTCAATCCACTGAGCTACATAAGCCAGGGCTATGTTCTTTTTAATTAATATTTTGGGTTTCTTCGTATATATTCTCAGAAGTGGAATTGCTGGGTCAAAAGGCAGATCCATTTTTAATATTTGAGGTATCTCCATACTGCTTTCCACAGTGGTTGCACCAGTCTGCATTCCCACCAACATTGGAAAAGGGTTCCCCTTTCTCCACATCCTCACCAGCACTTATTTGTTGATTTATTGATGACAGCCATTCTGACAGGTGTGAGATGGTATGTCATTGTGGTTTTAATTTGTATTTCTCTGATAATTAGTGATATTGAACATCTTTTCATATGTCTGTTGGCCATCTGTATGTCCTCTTTGGAGAAGTGTCAATTCAGGTCCTTTGTCTATCTTCTTCTTTTTTTTAAGATCTTATTTATTTATTTACTTTTTAGAGAGAGACAAAGAGGGAGAAAGAGAGAGAAGCATCAATGTGTGGTTGCTTCGCACATGCCTCACACTGGGGACCCGGCCCACAACCCAGGCATGTGCTCTGACTGGAAATTGAACCGGCGACCCTTTTGTTCACAGCCTACGCTCAATCCATTGAGCTACACCAGCCAGGGCAACACTTTTTATTTTTCTTTTGTTTCCCTTGCTTGTGGAGATATATTAAAAAAATACTGCTATGAGCATTGTCTAAGATTTTATTGCCTATCTTTCCTTCTAGGATTTTTATAGTTTTGAGTCTAACATTTAATTCTTTACTTCATTTCAAATTTATTCTGCGTTGTGGCATAAGAAAGTGGTCTAGTTTCATTTTTAAGCATGGATCTATTCAATTTTCCCAACACCACTTATTGAATATACTACCTTGAGCCCATTGTATGTTTTTCCTCTGTCAAATATTACTTGACTCTTAAGGCATGGGTTTGTTTCTGGGATCTTTATTATGTTCCATTGATCTATATGCCTATTTTTATGCTAGTACTATGCTCTTTTGATTCCTATGTTCTTATAATACAGTTTGATAGTGTGATTCCTCCAACTTTGTTCTTTTTTTCTCAAGATTTGTGGTGCTATTCAGGGTCTTTTGTGGTTCCATATAAATTTTTGGCATATTTGTTGTAGTTCTGTGAAATGTCATTGGTATATTGATAGAAATTTTGTTGAATCTTCTCTGGCTGGTGTGGCTCAGTGGATTGAGTGGCTGGCCTGCAAACCAGGGAGTCACCGGTTCAATTTGCAGTCAGGGCACATGCCTGGGTTGAGGGCCAGGTCCTCAGTAGGGGATGCTCAAGAGGCAACCACACATTGATGCTTCCCTCTTTCTCTCCCTTCTCCTTGCTAAAAATAGAGAAATAAAATATTTTAAAAAATTGTGTTGAATCAATTGATTGCTTGGGTAGTATGGACATTTTAATGATGTTAATTCTTCCTATTTATGACCATGGTTTATGCTTCCACTCAAGTAGGATTTATTCTGGGGATGCAAGGTTGGTACAGTATTTGCAAATCAATAAACATGATACACCACATAAGTAAAATGAAGGATAAAAACACATGATTATATCAATAGATGCAGAAAAAGCATTTGATAAAATACTTCAATGTTTATGATAGGTTGCCTGTGAACTGATATGTTGTTGGTTCAATTCCTGGTCAGGGCACATGCCTGGGTTGCAGGCCAGGTCCCCAGTTGGGGGCTTGCAGGAGGCAACCAGTTGATGTTTCTCTCTCTTTCTCCCTCCCTCCCTCCCCTCTCTCTAAAAATAAATAAATGAAATCTTAAAAAAATACTCTCAGCAAAGTGGAAATATAGGAGATATGCCTCAGCATCATAAAGGCCATATATGACAAACCCACAGCCAACATCATTCTCAATGGGCAAAAACTACAAGTGTTCCCCTTAAGATCTGGAACAAGACAGGGATGCCCACTTTCACCTCTCTTACTCAGCATAGTACTGGAAGTCATAGCCACAGCAACCAGACAAGATGAAGAAATAAAATACATCCAAATTGGATGAGATTGGGCATGTACTGCGTGGTATGGAGGAAGAAACAAAACTGTCATTATTTGTAGATGACATGATACTGTATTTAGAGAACTCTAAGATTTCTCTCTCTCTCTCTCTCTCTCTCTCTCTCTCTCTCTCTCTCTCTCACACACACACACACACACACACACACACCCCTCTTCTAGAATTGATAAATGCATTCAGTAAAGTAGGATACAAATGAACTATCAGAAAGAGAAATTAGCCCTGGCTGATGTGGCTCCCTGGACTGAGCACTGGCCTGTGAACCAAAAGGTTGCCAGTTCCATTCCTGGTTAGTGCACATGCCTGGGTGATGGGCCAGGTCCCGAGTTGGGGGCGTGTGAGAGGCAACCAATAGATGTTTCTCTCACACGTTGATGTTCCCCCCCTTTTTCCCTCCCTTTCCTGGTCTTTGAAAATAAATAAATCTAAAAAGAGAGAAATTAAGAAAACAATCCCATTCACAATTGCTTCTGAAAGAATAAAATACCTAGGAATAAATTTAACCAAGAATGTAAGAACCAGTACTTGGAAAGTTATAAGACACTGAAGGAAGAAATGGAAGAAGATACAAATAATTGGAAGTGTATGTATTCTGGAATAATAGACTATTTCTTTATTCAGTGTTGTATTTATCCCTGATGCTATTTTTTGTTCTGGAGTATACTTTTTCTTTTTAAAAATATTTTATTTTTATTTATTTTTAAATTTTTAGCACTCTTTTTTAAAAAAGATTTTATTTACTCATTTTTTAGAGAGAGGGGTAGAGAAGGAGGAGAGGGAGAGAAATGTCAATGTGGTTGCATCTCATGCACCCCATAGTGGGGACCTGGCCTGCAATGCAACCCAGGCATGTGCCCTGACTGGGAATCCAACTGGTGACACTTTGGTTTGCAGCCCATGCCCAATCCACTGAGCTACACCAGCCAGGGCTTAAATATTTTATTTATTTTTAGAGAGAGGAGGAAGGGAGGGAGAGAAACGTGAAAGAGAAACATCGGATCGATTACTTCTCACACACCCCTAACTGGGGACCTGGCCTGCAACCCAGGCATGTGTCCTGACCTGCGCCAACTGAGCCACACCAGCCAGGGCTGAAGTATACTTTTTCTTAACAAATGTGACTACCCAAGTTTCTTTTGATGTGTGCTGGTGTGATAACATGCCATTCTTTTTCACTCTTTCTTTTTCTTCTACTTCTATGCTAGCTCTGTCTTTATATTTAATGTGAGTTTCTTACATACAATATAGTTCAGTCTTTTTTAATGCAGTTCTACTCTTTATTTTCATTGGTGTAGTTAGTTAATTCACATAAAATGTGATTATTGAAATGTTTAGATTAAAATCTATCTTGCTAGCTGTTTTCTATTTCTATCCTTTGTTTCTTTTATTTTGTTTTTGCTTTGTCGGGATAATTGAACCTTTATTATTCCATTTTATCTCCACTATTAATTTATCAAACATAACTCCTTAATTTTTATTAGTTTCCCTTTCGTGTTGTTTTCATATACATCTTGAATTAATTGCAGACTTCCTTTAAATAATATTGTAGTGTGAGGACCTTATAATAGTACATTCTTAATTTATCCTTATAAATGTTGTGCTATTGTCATGTATTTTACTTTTACTTACAATATAAACACATGATAGGTTGCTATTAATTTTGCTTTAGATAATCAGTTACCTTTTCAAGCAATTAAAAATGAGAAAAAATCAAATTTCCTTTTCTTTGTTTATTCTATCTAGCATTCTTTATTTATTTCTGTAGGTTCAAGTTTCTGTCTGTTATATTCCTTCTGCCTAAAGAACTTCCTCTAATATTTTATGTTGTCTGTATCTGTTGGCAATGAATGCTCTTAGTATTTGTTTAAGAAATACAACCTTTCAAAACTGAATCAGGAAGAATCATAAAATCTGAATAGACAGATTTAGCCTTTGATTTTTTTTTTGAAAAATTTAAGGTTTTATGTACTTATTTTTAGAGAGGGGAAGGGAGGGAGAAAGAGGGAGAGAAACATCAGTGTGTGGTTGCCTCTTGCATGCCCCCTACTGGGGACCTGGCCGACAACACAGGCATGTGCCCTGACTGGGAATCGAACCAGCGACCCTTTGGTTCACAGGCCGGCACTCACTCCACTGAGCCACACCAGCTAGGGCTTAGCCTTCAGTTTCAAAAATATTTTCACTGGCTGTGAAATTCTGGGTTGACTTTTTCTTTCAATGCCTTAAAGATGTCACTCTTTCATCTTCTGTTTTTTATTCAGGATAGGGGCTGTTTGTCAAAGCTTCATTCTCAATGTCAGCATGACCTTCACCTTTAGGTCTCCTTTTTGTATTTTCAGTGTACCATCTTGCTAGTTGTTTCATTTATTCTTTCATTTTTCCTCTATTCTGCCTTGTTTTGGATTAATTAAATTTTATGATTTCATTTTATCTTTGTTGGCTATACCTCTTTGTGTTTTTTTATAGTGGTTGCGTTAGAGGTTTGGTATATATCTTTAACTGATTATAGACTATGTTAAAGTAACACTTTCAAGTGTCAGGAACAATAGTACATTTTTAGATCTTTCCTCAGGACTATGAAAAGTCTGCTCTTCTGCCATAATCTAGTCTTCTTTGAATGTTTGGTAAAATTCACCTGTGAAGCTATCTGGTACAAGACTTTGGTTTGGTTGTTGGGAGTTTTATGATTACTGCTTCAGTTTCACTAGGTGTAATCTGTCTATTCAGATTTTATGATTCTTCCTGATTCAGTTTTGAAAGGTTGTATTTACTCATTTCATCCAGATTGTCCAATAAATTGGCATGTAGTTGTTCATAGTAATTTCTTAACAATCCTTTGTATTTCTGTGGTGTTGGTTGTTACTTCTCTTTCATTTTTGATTTTACTTATTTGGGTCCTCTTTTTCTTGGTGAGTCTGGTTAAAGGTTTGTTAGTCTCGTTTATCTTTTCAAAGAACCAGCTTTTGGCTATATTGATCTTTCGTATTGTCTTTAGACTCTATTTCATTTAGTTCTGCTCTGATCCTTAATATTTTCATTCTTCTACTGTACTTGGGCCTTGTTGTTATTTTTCTATTTCCTTTAAGTGCAAACTTATATTGTTTACTTGACATTTTCTTGTTTCTTGAGATAGGCCTGTTATGCTATGAATCCCTCTTAAGACTGCTTTTGCTAGGTCCCATAGGTTTTGGGTTGTGGTCTCATTTTCATTTGTTTCAAGTTATCATTTGATTTCATCCTTGATAACATTTTCAACCCATTTATTGTTTGGTAACATGTTCTTTAGCTTCTATGCCTTTGTGTGTTTTTTGGTTTTCTTCTTGCAATTGATTTCTAGTTTCATACCATTGTGGTCAGAGAAGATGCTTGATGTGAATTCACCTTGGTAGGGTCTGGCGCCTACTGAAATCTCCCTTTGGATATGTTGCTTGTGAAGCTGGTTGGATCTGCTGTGATGTTTTCTGAAGCTTGCCAATGAGTGTGTTGGTTCTGGAGCCTTTTGGGAGGGACTCTGGTACAGGTCAATGTCAGATGCTGCCTGGGACTGGCCCTGGGCAACCTGTTCAGAGCTATAGTTTGTGGGTGCCTCTGGTGAGCCTTGGTGTTCATGAGAGGGACCAAGCTATGTACCAAGGCTGGCTTCCACCAGCACTGAGTCCAGTGACAGCAAAAGGCCCAAGACACCCGGAGGTCCACCTCTTCCTGTCTTTACCTCCTGGCTACTTGTTAGGCTGAGTTACTGAAAGAGCTTCTGGGCATACTCAAGTTGCATGAGGAAAATTCTCAGTGAGTCACTAGGTAGGGGTGAGTGGTTTTCACCAGATTGAAACAGTTTCAGTCTCAATGCCAGTGCTGAGTCTGAGGCCACTCAGCAGTAGTCCCAGGGTACACCAAGTTTAGCTGCCACCTTCCAGGTGCCCACAGAGTTTGTAGGGTGTCAGTGTCATGAGAAATCATCAGAGTGAGGCCACCAGAGTTTATCAGGCCCAAACAGACCAAGATTTGGCTGTGTGAAGCAGGGCTCTGTACCAGTTAGGTGTGCAAGGGAAAAATGCCCCCCTCAACCTAGAGCCACACAATTCTGTCTGTCCCAGATTCTTCCTGGAGTCCAAGCTCAGCAGTGCAGGCTGCTGGGAGTCGAGAGGGTGGGGCTGGTGGATTTCCTGTAAGGGGGAGTGCAGGTCAGGCTTGGAGGAAGGAGGGAGGAGTGGCCCCTGTCCCAGAGCCACACAACTCAGTCCTGATACGCCCTGGGTTTGCCTGCACCTCTACACCCCTGTCCAGGCCACCAACTCCTCAGCAGGGTATGAGCTGACTCCTCAGCTGCACAGAGTAGGGTGACAGGAAGTCTGGAGGGTGTGGCTATTGCATCCCCCCAGGCTGATGCTGTAAGGAAGGGAGTACTGCACTCAAGAAAGATGGTGTCTGCAGTGTGGGAGAGGTCTCAGCACAGGGATCCTGGTGGCTGTCCCTTCAGCTCTCTCCCCAGAGCCACAAACCCCAGTCTCCCCTCACAGGACTCTAGTCCACATCACAGTCCCTCCACTGTAGCCCAGGATGGGTGGTTGTGAATGAAATTTTGTGTTTTGACCCTTTAAGAAAGTGCCTGTGCCTGTGTCTCTAGCAGACTCCTCTCTCTCTCTCCCTCCCTCTCTCTCTCTCTCTCTCTCTCTCTCTCTCTCTCTCTCTCTCTCTCTCTCTCTCTCTCTCACAGAATCCCCGCTGGTTTTCACAGTCATGTGGGTACCTTTTCCTGGCTCTGGAGCTCTGGGTTGGGGATCTGGGTTGGGGATCTGGGTATGGCATTGACCCCACACTCTTCAAGCAGAACCGTTGCAGGTCAGGTACCCCTTCAGTATCTCAGCCGCCACCCCTGGGAGCAGGGCCACCCCTTTTTGGTCTTCGCCCTTCCTGCCATTCTTGATGTGGTTTCTTCTGTAAATTCTTGGTTATTACACTTCTGTTCAGCTAGTCTTCAGTTGGTTTTTCATGTTGATTGTTCTATATTTTAGTTGTAATTCCAGTTTGGTCTTGGGAGTAGTTGAGTGTACCTTCCACCTAGTCTTCCCCCAAGAATGTTTTTGTAATTGATTTTAGAGAGAGAGAAACATCATTTTGTTGTTCCACTTATTTATATACTCAGTGGTTGACTTTTGTATGTGCCCTGACCAGGGATCGAACCCAGAACCTTGCTATATACAGATAATGTTCTAACCAACTGAGCTACCTGGCCAGGGTCTCCCAAGCATGCTTTTGAGTTATTATTCTGGTACTGAATGTGGGGAGTTCCAATGAGTTTTGCTCTTTCTACTCTCATAGCCATCGCTTCACAGGCCAGAAGGCTGATGGTGGGGATTGGATCAGTTGTCAGTGATATCTGTCCCATTGATCCTACTCTCAGGTGTGACTAGGTGTCAAAACTCCATTTATCACCTGCCCTCCCTAAAATATTCTTTCAGGAGATACAGTGGTATATTGGAAATCTCTGGTAAATATACCCACATCAGTACAGTTAGCTTGATCCAATAGTATATTCTGTCTTTCTTGGGCTAACATTCATAGAATGTGTTCCCACATATTCCAGTGGTTTTTAAAGAGAGCTCTATTGAGTACACACACAAACTAGAGAGTTCATCCATGGTGAGTATACAGCTGTGTAATTCTTAGTAAATCTATAGCGCTATGCAACCATTACTACAGTCCAGTTTTAGAACATATCTGCTCCCTCAAAAACTTCCCTTGGCCTATTTGCAGTCAATTCCCACTCCTTCTTCTAGCCCTGGGAAAGAACTAATCTGTTTTGCTTTTTTTTTTAGTAATTTGATATAAATAAAATAATAGAATATGTGGTCTTTTGTGTCTTCATTCTCATAGCCTTGACCACACAAGAGCCAGTGCTCTTTCTGAAACTCACTGAAGGTAGACCCTGAGGCCATCGATTTGAGACCTTTCTTATTGTCTGACAGACATTTAATGTTGTGAATTTCTCCCTTGGCACTGCTTTAGTGGCATTCCACAAATTCTGCTATGTTGTGTTTTCATTTCTATTCACTTCAAGATATTTTCTAATTTCCCTTCGTATTTCCTCCGTGACCTCTGTGTTATATTTAGTTTTTAGTTCTAATTTCATTTCATTGTGGTTAAACAACATACTTTGCATGATTTTAGTCCTCATAAATTTGTTGAGACTTGACCTAGCATATGGTCTATGTTGGTAAATGTTCTGTGTGCACTTGAGAAAATTTTACAATTTGTTGTTGTTGGGTGCAGTGTTCTATAAATGTCAATTAGGTCACCACAGTTAATAGTGTTGTTCAGTTCTGTGTCCTTTTAGATTTTCTTCTGTCTTATTGATTTACCAATTACTGAGAGGAGGGATATTGAAATCTAATATTAAAACTGGGTTTGTCTATTTCACCTTGAAGTTTTATCAGTTTTTGTTTCATACATTTCAAAGCTCCATTAAAGTTGCATACACATTTAGGACTGTTATTTTATTTTGATGAAATGACCATTCTATCATTATGAAATGACCTTATTTATTTGTGGTACTATTCTTTGCTCTGAATTCCATTTTGTCTGCCATGCAAGGTCATTGCAAAGGTTTATTTTCTTTTTTCTAAAAAATATTTTATTTATTTATTTTTAGAGAGGGAAGGGAGGGAGAGAGAGAGAGAGAGAGAGAGAGAGAGAGAGAGAGAGAGAGAGAGAGAGAAACATCAATGTGCGGTTGCTGGGAGACATGGCCTGCAACCTAGGCATGTGCCCTGACTGGGAATCGAACCTGCGATGCCTGGTTCGCAGCCCGCGCTCAATCCACTGAGCTACACCAGCCAGGGCAAAGGTTTATTTTCTAGACTGCTTTTGGCACCAAACACTGTTTCAGTCAGGCCTCAGACAGGAATACAGAAGCCACACCAAGTATTCAACAGAGATAATTCAATATAGTATGTGGTTTACACAGGTGTTAGAGAGCTGAGAGAGCAAAAATGGGGCAAGCAGATACTTGTAACTACAGAAAGCAACTACTATTAAGAGGAACTTGGGCATAAAAGTGAAGAATGACATGACCAGAATGTAGGAGCCTGGAGGAGGACTACTTGTAGCCATATATCCATTGCTCCAACTTCTGGTGAGGCAGGTGCTATGAAGTTAATACTGGTACCTGAGCCCTGGCTGGTGTTGCTCAGTGGATTGAGCACAGGCTGTGAACTAAAGGGTTGCCAGTTCGATTCCCAGTCAGGGCACATGCCTGGGTTGCGGGCCACGTCCCCTGTGAGGGCCACATGAGAGGCAAACATACACTGATGTTTTTCTCCCTCTCTTTCTCCCTCCCTTCCCCTCTTTCTAAAAATAAATAAAATAAAATAAAAACCTTAAAAAAAAGTTGCACCCATTTAAAAACAAATAAAAAAAAATACTGGTACCTGAGAGGGGGCCTAATGAAGCTGGCAGCTGGAGCTGGTGCTATCTTCTGCTACTGCAGAGATTCGAATGGATGTTGAAAGTCCCTTCTCCCTTTTTCATGCCTTGGAGTCTTCGACCAGTGTTTCCTCTTAGCAGAACCCAACAGGAAGACAGCCAGCGAGGGAGCCCTACAAGTGTGGTTGGTAGAGTCCCAGTTCCAGAATTAGAGGAGACTGTAGATGGGTGGGCTCAGGGTTGAGAAATAATAGAAAAACAACTGGTACAGTCCGGACCGACTCTCCAGATATGTCCCAAATTTTCTCTCATACGCTCCTTGTGTCTTTTTGCTCAATGTTATGAGAGAATTTCCCAGGTCAAGCTTTTAGCTCCCTGATTTACTCAAATTGTAAACATTTTGCTGTTTGACCCATTGATTGGTAGTCATGTCATGTTTTAATGTCGAAGAATGGTTTCCTTTTCACATTGGCCTGCCTATCTTCTCTGGATATCTCAGCATCTAGTGAGAATTTTCCCTTGCATATGTATTATATCCTGGCTTCCTCCCTCACATTCATAATACATAATAAGGAGAACAGGTTTCTAGAAAGAGGGAACAGAAAGTGTAAAGATCCTGAAGCGAAAGGAATGCATTTGCCATATTTGAGGAAGAGCTTTTTGAATTTGGTTTCACATTCTTTAAATGTTTGATGATTCTTATTCTTGGTTGCTGGCTCATGTTCATGTTTGAGGGTCTAGATCAGTAGTTCTCAATGGGTGTGAGATTTTGCCCCTCAGGTAGGGATGCCATATTTAGAAAAAAACAAAAACAGTTAAATTTTCATTTCACATAGTAGAAACATAATTTTTTAAAGATTTTATTTATTTTTAGAGAGAGGGTAAGGTAGGGAGAAAGAGGGAGAGAAACATTATTGTGTGGTTGCCTCTCATGCACCCCTTACTGGGGATCTGGCTTGCAACCCAGGCATGTGCCCTGACTGGGGATTGAACCGGCGCCCCGTTGGTTCACAGGCCAGCACTCAATCCCCTGAGCCACACCAGCCAAGGCGAAACATCATTTTTTAATATATATGTCAACCCTATCTCCAGGGGACATTTGTCAATGTTAGGAGAAACTTTGATTGGTATGTCTGATAGGGGGATGCTACTGGCATCTAGTCCTACAATGCTCAGGGCAACCCTTATAGAAAAAGAATTTGGCCCAAAATGTCAATAGAACTAAGAGTGAGAAATTCTGTTCTGTATTGAACAGTGAATTTCTTCAGCTGAAATGAGGATCCTGTTGAAAAAGGTATGTTTTAATTATAGGACCCTGTTTCTTGTTTTGGTGAAGAGGAAGGCCGGAGACTGGGGCTGGCTGGTTTGTCTCCTGGGGTGTGGGCTCTCAGCAACTGGAAATCTCTGTGATTCAGATCACCACCAAGGAGGCTTTGCCACCACAAGTCCCATCTACCCTCAGCTCTCTTATGGGATCGAGACAGTGAAGATTCTGTGTTTTGTCCAGCTTTTCTGGTCAGGGTGAAAAGGACATCCTTTGCAACTTTCTAGATCCTAGGCAGAAAAGGTAACCCCTTTATTTTTTTCTGAGTTTTAAAAACTCTTGTTTTATTATTTTATGTGTCCTTGGTATTTATTCATTCTGTTCTTTTGACATGTGGATGATCTCAACCTCTGAGTTATATTTAGAGGATGTGCTGGGAGTTTCAGATTTACATAGCCACCATTACCTTAGCTGGTTTCATTTGTAAAAACTTTTATTTCTCTACTTAGTTGTTATTCATATTAGAGTAGAGCAAAGGGAGGGTATAAGTTTATTGTCTAGTTAATCAACTGACCCAACGCCATTTGTTGAGTAGTCTTTCCTCTGTACACATGTTCTTTGTATGTTGCCAGAGAGAGTGTACTTTAAGAAATATATGCATATGATTCAAAATGTAAGCATATTAAACTATATATAGTGAAAAATAAGTTTCCTTCCTTCTCCCTTTCTCCCAGTTGCTCAGTTTCTCTCCACAGCTGCAGGTATGGGGACCAGCTTCTTGATTTTCATGTTTATTGCAACAGTCTTCATAATAGCCAAGATATGGAAGCAACTTAAGTGTTCATCAACAGATGAAGGATAAAGAAGTTTTGGTGTGTCATACAATGTAATATTATTACTCAGCCATAAACAAGAATGAAATCCTGCTATTTGTGACAACACGGATGGACCTACATGGTATTATGCTGACTGAAATAAATAAGTCAAAGGAAGATAAATACCATAATGACCTCACATGTGGAATCTAAAAAAAAACTTCATAGATACAGAGAAAAGATTAGTGGTTGTCAGAGGCAGGAGATGGGGGATAGACAAAAAGAGTGAAGAGGGTCAAAAGGTACAAAATTTCAGTTATAAAATAACTAAGTCATGAGGATGTAATGTACAGCATGGTGACTATGGTTAACAATACTGTATAGTATATGTGAAAGTTGCTAAGAGAGTAGGTCTTAAAAGTTCTAAAAAAAAAGAATTTATTCTAGAATTATCTCCATGTCACTAACCAGAGATCTTCATTTTTGACAACTGTATAATATTCTGCTGTGTGGCTATACCACATTTATTCAACTAGTTCCCTATTTTGAACACCTGGGTTGTTTCCACTTTTTTGATATTTACAACCATTGCCACAACTAATGACATTGTACGTGACATTTTGTACATGTGCAGGTATATCTGTATGATTTTCATCTGTATGATTTTCACAGCTGGGATTTCTGGGTCTGTGAATCTATAAATTTAGTAGATATTACTGAATGTCCATTTGCATTCTTACCAGCAATGTAAGTAGTGCCTTGCCAACAGAATGTGTTGTCAGATTTTGGTCATCCAATCATGAGAAATGCTTTCTGTGTAATTTTAACTTGTAGGTCTTTTATGCAAAGGGAGGTTGAACATTCTTGATATTTTTGTTTATTTTCCTGTGACATATGTGGTGTTTCTCTATCATTGGTCTTTTTAGTCTCAATTTCTGGGAAGTGGTTAGTCCTTTGTGAGAAGAATTGTATATAATTTTTCCCCATTTGTTATTTGTATTTTGACTTTGTTTATGTTATTTGTGTGGGTGTACAAAATGTATGCATTAAATGTGTCAATTTGTTATTTTACAGCTTCTGGAGTCTCAGTCACATTAAGAAGGCCTTTTCCACTCTCTGGTTTTAAAGAAATTCACCTATGATTTCTTCTAGCACTTGTATGGTTTTATTTTTTACATTTAGAGTTGTGATCCATTTGGAGTTTAGCCTGATGCCGATGTTATTGTAGATGAATCTTTCTCTCCATTATACCTAGTAATTGGCTGTTTGTATACATAAGGCTATTGATTTCTGTCTTTGTCTGAGTTCCTTTGAAAACAGAACTTGAGCCAAAACTTATTTGCCAGTGCTTTGTTGGAGTTGTAATCTCAGTGTAGTGCAAGTGATAGAAAAGGGGAAGGCAGGAAAGAAAATACGAATTGGTGTGTTATTGAGTTGGCTACAGCTTAAAGAGAAAACACAGCCAGTTATTGGGTCATTTGGATCTATTTGGACAGGCTGAATAGAACCACTGCACCTTGAAACAGTCTTTTGCAACAAGGAAGGGAGATAAATTTATCTGCTAATTCCCTTAGGTTTTCTGTCTCTCACTGACTCTCAAGGCAGCCACTGGGAAAGCCAGATCCCATATTGTGTGGCATGGTGTCTCATCTGAATTCAGAAGTGGTAGAGGGAACTAAAGTATTGAAGGGTTCATTTGGATTGGGTCTAGGCATAGGAGCTGAGTGGCTTCTGCCATGGCAGACATAATCACAGCTACACCAGAGCCCAGCCTTTATCCAGGGAGGCCAAACCAGGAAACATGGGAAGACCCTGAGCAGGGCCCATGGCTCTTCACTGAGAAAGCAACCAAGGCCTGGAAGGTAGGTGGGGCCAAAGTCATCCAGGAATGCACAAAATTTGGTCCAGTATAGTTTCCACATGCTAATATTCTGTGCTCTCACCTTTGAATTTTATTATGTTTGTAATAGTTTTTCCAGTTGATTATTTTAGGTTTCCTGGGTATACAACCATGTCTTCTGAAACAGAAAGTTTACCACTTTCTTTTTTAGTTCTTATGTATCTTTTTTTTTGTCCAAATGTGTTGGTTAACACCTCAATGTGAAACAGTAGTATTGATACCAATCTTATTTTGATCTTGACTTTTATAAGCATGCCTTTAATGTTTTCTTGTTGACGAAGATATTAGAAGTTTATACCAATTGAAGAGAAGTTTCCCATTTCCTTCTCCCCTTGTACTCTGGCAACCACCTCTCTGTTTTCTGCTTTTGCGAGTTTGACTCTTGTAGATACCTCGTGTAACTGGAATCATGCAGTATTTGTCTTTCTGTATCTGGCTTATTTCAGTTAGGATAATGTCCTTTGGGTTTATTCATGTTGTCACGAATGGCAGGATTTTTTCCTTTTTTAAACCTGAATAATATTTCATTGCATGGATCTTTAACATCTTCATTCATTCATTCATTAATGAATACTTAGATTGATTTCATATCTTGGCTATTGTGAACAATGTTGTAATGAACATGACAGTGTAGCTATCTGTTTGAGATACTGATTTCAATTCTTTTTAGTATATACCCAAAAGTGGGATTGCTGGGTCATATTGGTATAAAGTTTCAGTTGTGAAAGATAAATTAGTTCTAGAAGTCTGCTGTACAACATAGTGCCTATAATTAAGAATACTGTATTATGCAATTAAAAATTTGTTAGGAGGGTAGACCTTATATTAAATAGAACTTCTGTCTGAACTATTTTTTTAAATAACATTTCATTTTTTTAAAGATTTTTAAAAACATTTTATTTATTTATTTTTAGAGAGGGAGGGAGGGAGAAAGAGAGAGAAACATCAATGTGTGGTTGCTGGGGGCTGTGGCCTGCAACCCAGGCATGTGCCCTGACTGGGAATTGAACCTGCGATGCTTTGGTTTGCAGCCCGCGCTCAATCCACTGAGCTACGCCAGCCAGGTGTCTGAACTCTTAATGCGCACACACACACACACACACACACACACACACAGAAACACAAGCAAACTTTTGCAAGTGATGGATATGTTTATTACCTTTATTGTGGTGATGATTTCCAAATTGTACATACTACATGCAGTTCTTTGTATGTCAGCTATACTTCAATAAAGCTGTTCTTAAAAAAGAAAAATACTGATTTGGGGGCTAGGAGAATATTTTTTTCATGTTTGTGAAATATTCCACTGATACCTCTATGACTTTCTTTTTTCATCAAAAGTTACTGTTGACTTTTATTTAAAAGATTTTTAGCATTATTAGTGACAGTAACATGACTTTTTCGTTGAAAATAGCAAAGCAATACGTTCTTTTTTAAAATAATTTTTCTGCTCTATTTTTAAAATTTTATTTATTTATTTTTGGAGAGAGGGGAAAGGAAGGAGAGAGGCAGATAAACATTATTGGTTTCCTCTTGCATACCCCCCACTGGGGACCTGGCCCACAACGCAGGCATGTGCCCTGACTGGGAATCCAACTGGCAACCCTTTAGTTCACAGACTGGCACTCAACCCACTGAGCCACACCAGCCAGGGCACAATACATTCTATTAAGAAGTCATCTAGCACTGAACCATTTTTATATTTCTGGAATAAATCCCAGCTAAACAGAGGGTGTGTGTGTGTGTGATTTATGCATGCTAATAATGTATATTGAGGTTTTGGATCAATATTTATAATTAAGTTTGCTCTTTCGCTTTTTAAATTTCTCTACAATCTTTAGCAGGTTTTGGCATAAATGTTATACTTGGTTCATATAAAATTTGGAAGTTTACTATATTCTAGAATATTGTAAGTAGAGCTGGAATTATCAGCACTTTAAAATTTTGGCAGAATCCCCCTACAGTTTATATCTGGGGCTTTTTTGTGTGTGTTTAGATCTTTTTCAACTCTGTTTCTTTTATGGAAATTGATCTGTTTAGTCTATCTCATCCTGAGCCAGTTTTGTAAATTATACTCTTCTTGGAAAAGTATCTGTTTCATCCGGGCTATCAAATTCATCTACATATAATTTTACAAAATGGTTCTTATGACTTTTGGATTTATTTCACTCTTTCTGGAGATATTTCTTCCTTGTCACTGTGATTTTGTGCTGCCCCCTTTTCTTCTGTTGATTAGGTTAGCTGGTGGGTTTTCTATTTTATTGATCTTGATTTTTGCAGTGAACCAGCTTTTTTATTACTAATTAGTCAGACTTTTAAAATGTTCTAATTCTTTAATTTCCCCTTTTCCATTTATTAATAATTCCTTCCTTTAAGTGGGTATATTTTAGAGATGAGGAAACTTGGACTGACCACACACTCCATATAGATGTTGTACTAGTCAGAGTTTTAATTTCCAAACAACTGAATCTGATCTTGACTGATTTAAGCAGAAAAGGAGCTTATCAAAATGATATTGGGTAGCTCACAGAAGTGTTGAGAGGGCTGGAGAACCAGCTTTGAGGTTAAACAGCCAGGAAAAACACCCCAAACCACAACTCAGAACTAGTTCTGGTGGGAAATCCACTGCTGCCGCTGCTGCCTACCTGTTCCTTCTCTCTTGTGTCTGAGTAGATGCAGGACAGCCTGAGTGGTGCCACTGATCTCTAGGATTGTCACGAGTCTATAAAATACGGATTAAACTGTAAAGTTTACTGCCATCAACACATCGTAGAAAAAAGAGGAGGGAATAGAAAGGAAAGGAAAATTACCAAAATGGCATACATAGCAGGGCAGAACATCTCAGTGGTTACTATAGTCCTTGATTCATGTTACCCTTTCACTCAACCAACACCTCAGCTGATCCAGGTTTTTTTTTTTTAAAGATTTTATTTATTTTTAGAGAGGGAAGGGAGGAAGGGAGGGGGAGAGAGAGAGAGAGATGTATGTGCGGTTGCTGGGGGGCCGTGGCCTGCAACCCAGGAATGTCCCCTGACGGGGAATCGAACCTGCGATGCTTTGGTTCGCAGCCCGCACTTGATCCACTGAGCTACGCCAGCCAGGGCTTGATCCAGGTTCTTTACCTGGTGAGATGACCTGAATCTTCTTCATTGCTGAGGAGTCTGATTCCCTGGTGGTCCTAGCAGTGGGTTTTGGGGGTCAGGAAATGTGGGTACTTGGAATCATCCAAATGCCCTTAAATGTGCCCATTCTAATTCTTAGGGTCCCAGTCTTTCTTAAGCTTGCTCTTGATTTTACAATGTAAGACCTGGTAGAATAATTTGGCAACTTGCAGTATTAAACCAGGAGGTTTGTTTTGGGCTATCTCAGTTTGTGGCTGTAAGATGAAATTCTTTTAGCATCATCATTGAAAGTCTAGTTTTTCTTTAAAAAAAGATTTTTTTATTTATTTTTAAAGAGAAGGGAAGGGAGGGAGAAATAGAGGCAGAGAAGCATCAATGTGTGGTCCCACTGGGGACCTGGTCTGCAACCCAGGCACGCATCCTGACTGGGAACCCTCATTCGCAGGCCTGCGCTCAATCCACTGAGCTACACCAGCATGGGCAAAAGTCTAGTTTTTCAAACATGCTTGAGCCAATAATTTAGGTGTTTCAGGTTTTCATCCTTTTTCTTTAAGATCTCCAGCACTTTTAGAAGTAAATGCCTACCTTGGATGAGATTATCCAAGGAAGTATGATGAGTTAAGTCCTAGAATGCCTCATGACCTTCATTACTATTCTGTGGTAGTGAACACTGAGCTCCTGTCCCCACCCCACCTGTCAAAAACCCTTCTCTTCAATAAGCACATCATTTCAGGTAACTAGATGATTGTTTAATTAGGTGACTAAAAAAGGGTTGTGGGGTCTATAGAAGCAATCTTGAAGCTAAACTGTTAGGCAAGAAGATCAGAGTTTGTACTCTAGGTTTAAGGGAAACTGGAAAAGAAGTGTATTAATGGGAATGCAGCAGAAGGGGAACCTATGAGAATGGTTTTAGGGGAATAATCAATAGGACTTGTGATTGCTTAATTCAGAGGTGTGTGACAGAGGCAGGACGTTGAGAAGTGATTGGCAATCCCCGTTGCAGTGCAACACTATAAACTCTAGTGATTTGAAGGGGTATTAACGGTAATCTGATTAAATGCTGGCCATGTTTTTGACCAGTCATTTGTTATCTGGACACTTCCAGTGACAGGAAACTGGTTACATAACATGCTTCCCAAATAATTGTATGATAGCCGGGACTGTGAGAATCTGGTTCTGATGTTACCTCTTTCAGATACGCAGAACACGTCTCATTCTTTTTCACCGTGAGAGCTCTGCACATGTCCAGTCTGAAAGTTTCCAGTTTATTCAGCCATTCCGCCTGAGTTCCTACACCGTCCTGACAGACCTCCTCTGAACTGGTACCAGACTGAACAAACTCCTCCATATTTTGAGCGGCCAGGGCAGGGCAGGCCAGGCCAGGCCAGGGTAGAACAGAGTGGAGCAGAGCGGAGCAGAGCAGAGCAGAGCAGAGCAAGACAATCACTCCTCATCTGGATGCTGTGCTCCTGAGAAGGCAGCTGGAGATTCCATTAGCTTTGTTCTGGCAGCCACACCACACCATTGACTCACACTGAGCTTCCTGTCAAGTGAACTTAGTTTTCCTCTGTGCTTTTGCTAAGCTATCTTTTCTCCAGTCTGTTCTTATGCTGTAGATGTTTTGTTTTGTTTAAGCCCGGGAACTGGATATTACATTCACTGCTGTTCAGTTTCATCTTTTTGTTTGGTCGTTCATACCAGTCTGTCAAGATCTTATTGGACCCTGATTAGGTCACATATGACATATATGTGAGAGGGAGCACAGGAGAAAGACAGTCTGAGAGAAAGTCTTGCTGCGGGCACATCCAGGCTGAGACATACTTGGTTTGGAGTAACTGTGGGACAGTCAACAATTGTTTGGGGTAAATTTTCCTGAGCTCAGGAATGGGACCTGGGCCTAAGATGGCGTTCCTGTTGTCACTGAGTTATAGCTAATTGAAATAATGAGAGTGGATGAGATTATCCAAGGAGAGTGTGAGGATGAGGAAGAAGGAAAAGAACCTTGGACAGAACATTGGGAGATGCCCGTGGTTAGTAAAAGGAGAGAGGTGTCAGGAAGCTGAAAGAGCTGAGAGAGCGCTTGCAGAGGGCTGCTTTTGCAGGAAGACTGCCAGTCAGCCCTCCTTCCTCCACGCAGGGCTCTAAAGTGGAGAAAGCCTTTGGGTCTGAGGCCAGAGTGGGGCTCCTGCTCTTTCTGGTGAACCCGATTCCATGGTTTAGGAAGAAATGGGCAGGGAGAAAGGGACAAGTGTGCCAGTGAAAGAAAAGAGAGATAAGGTGGTAGGGGAAAGCAAAGAAGAGGGCATTTTATTCATTTGCAAGGTAAAGTAACCAGAAATCAAGTGACCCAGGCCTGATAGAAAGATAAATTCAGGCAAGTGACTAGAATGTATAAAAAAGTAAGCAACTTTCCAGATGGACAGCTGCATCTTCAGGACCTGAAATGTGTGTTTTAGATGCATTTTGCTTATATAGGTAAGAGTGTATTGGTTAGAAGTCTTAACAGGAAAAACACCCCTTAAAACCTCCACAGTTCTTTCTTGAAATACAAGTACCCACTATTCAAAACCCGGAGCAAGAGTGGAGAAATAAGGCAGTGAACTGGCTTCTCCACAGACCAAATGCTTCCTCTTCTCCCTGCTCTGCATTTGGTTAAGACCCTGTAAGTCCAGGTTAAACCTCTACATTATAACAGCCAACACTCAGATGTGTTGTCTTCTGAGTAACTAATATAATGAGTCAATCACCTACCTCAATAGAACTCATAGCCTTCAGAGGCTATTCTTTTACTTCCATTAGGAGGGAAATCATAACTGGTTGTCTTTTTGTAATTTTAGCAGTCACTGATATTTCATATATATATGGCCTCATTAAGGATTACACCTGGTGATATGTTTCTCGTTCACTCTTAAATCAGGCTTTTGTCAAGGTTGACCAATGTCCTGCCTCATAGAGTTGCCATGAGGATTAAATGAGTTATTATATGTAAAGCACTTAGAACACTAGTAGACACTTCATATATGGTCAATAAAGATTACCAATTAATATTTCACTACTAGAACTACTAGTACTAGTACTGCAGAAAGATATCACAAGGTGTTCCTCTCTCCCCCACCTTGGGTGGGCTTTCGCTTACAGTAGCCATCACCTGCAACTCCTGTTTGAGGAATTACTCTTGGCCTACTAGAGACCTTTTTGTTTGACTTGACAGAGGTAAAGTGTTTGGGAATTTGCTTACCCCACCCCCTATACTGGAGGGGGAATAGTTAATGCAGAGCCCCTCATTTAGGAACACACCTGGAATGTTCCAGGAACAGTGAACTTGGCTGAAGCCCAGGGAGTGGAAGTTGGAGTTAGAAGGCAGAGAGGTGATCGGAGGGAGTAGGGCACTCAGGTAGGACCTTATAGGCTATCATAAGGCCTTTGGCTTTTCCTCTGAGTGAAAAAAAAGGACAACTGTAAGGTTCTGAGCTCAGAAATAACATGATTTGACATGAATTGTAACAGGATCACTCTGGTAGCTGGGTTGAGAATTGACTGTAGGGACAAGGGCAGGAACAGGGAGAACAGGAGAGAGGCTACTGCTTGATCCAGGTGAGAGACAATGATGACACCCACTGCAGAGGGGGCAGTGGAAGATTCTGAAAGTAGAGCCAGAAAGGTTTTCTGATGGATTGTTTTTTCTCTCTCTGAGAGAAAGGAGGTGAGAACTACTCGGGTGTTTTGGGTGTTTTGGCCTGAGCGCCTGGAGGATGAAGTTGCTATATACTGATATTTGCAAGCCTGTGGAAGAAACAGGTTTAGGAAGACCCAAAGTGCCCCGAGGGCTGCCTTACAGAAACATGCCTCGCGGAGAGACTCTGCTGGGTTTTGTTTGTGAAAATTTGCATTTACTTTGGAATTTCACTCAGACCTGTAAATGAGATAAGGCAAAGGAACTCAAAAGAATCTAAACAAAAGAGAGTACTAAGATTTCCAAGATATGAGAGTAGCCTGAGGTGGAGGGAGGGTTGTGTATGGTTTGCACATTCATGCTGTAATTATTCCATGGATATTTGATGGGTATTTACTTTCTGATTTTTAGCCATTATAAGTGACATCAACATCCATGAATACACATTATTGTGCATGCTTGAAAAATATTTTTTTACAGAATTTAATTAATTAATTAATTAGAGAGAGGGAGAAAGAAGGGGAAAGAAACATTGATGTGAGAGAGAAACATGACCAGGGACTGAACCCATAACCCAGGCTTGTGCCCTGACTGGCAATCAAACTGATGACCTTTTGCTTTGTGGGGTGACGCCCAACTAAATGAACCATACCAGTCAGGACTGTTTGAAAAATGTTTGCTAGTCTGATAGACAAAGTTATCACATGTTTTTTGGGTGCATCACATTTTTAATTAGCAATTTCTGGATATATGATTTGGGGCCATTTGTTCCTTCTGTGAAATGCTTATTCATATCTTTTGCCCATTTTTCCTATTAGGCCATTTATGTTTATCATAGTGTTTTATAGAAAGCACTTTATGTGTTTTGTTTATTAAGTTGTAGCCTACATATTATCTCACAATTATATTCATGTAATAATTAAACATGAAAATTAAAAGAAAGTGTAGAAAAATATTTTTTATAATCTGGGCATGAGGAAGGCCTCCAAACTTGCGCCAGGCTAAATGTACCCACAGGCCCTGTGTAGCCTGGCCCCGAAGCATGCGAGGAAGCCCTGGCTGGGGTGGCTTCACATCTGTCTCAGTAGCTAAGGGTGGGGTATTAGAGTGGAAACAAGGATCAAAGTCAGTTTCCTTCCCTTGTGGAGCACCCTCTGTTTACTTGTCTGTCTCCTTCACTGCACTGTGAGCGCGAGCCACGGGGGCAGCAATGGGCTTTTTCAGTGTCAAATCCCCAGGGCCTAGAATGAGTGACATAGAAATCTGGCTTCCTTTCCTTGCAGGTTGGTGTCCCATGCCTAAAAATGCACTGTCTTCGTACCAAGTAGAGCTTCATAAGTGTGTTCCACTGACCAGTGAAATGTGTAGGTGAAAACCTTCCCATCCTCTCTCTCAGGCCCTGGCCTTGCGTCCCTCACATCTATCATGGTGTGATGTGATTATTTGTTTGATTTTCTTATATCTGTATCCCCAGTACTTAGCAAAATCTTTCACTACAGACTTTCTACTCAGGTAACTCGGCTTATTTTGCCTTAAATTTTTTTTAAAATTTATTAATTTGATAGAGAGAGTGCGTGAGAGCAAGAGAAGCATGTATCGGTTGCCACCCACATGCACCCCAGCTGGGGATCAAACCATAACCTAGCTATGTGTCCTGACTGGGGGTCCAACCCACAACATTTTGGTGACCTTTCAGTGACCTTTTCAGTGTGCAGGAAGGATGCTCCTATTGAGACACACAGGCCAAGGCATTATTTTGCCTTTTTTTACAGATAAGAATTTTGCCTTTCTTTACACTGAAATAAATGTTTACTTGCTATAAGGCAGCATCAGTGACGTGCCAGCTAGGTCACCCAGTGGGCTGCTTTGTGATCCCCTCCCAAACCTCCTTTTCGATAGTTGTTTCAGCACATCACTTCCAGTTCCTATTTCACAAGAAGCAAGTCTGTTGTGTTGTGGCTTTCAGTGCTAACAAAAAAAAGAACAACAACAAAAAAAAAACACAGTGGTTTGGGGATTTCGGCCAAGAAAATGGTATAATTAGAAGTTAAACTGAAGTCTAGGTAGTAATTTAACCCCACCCAAATTTTGACACCAAATGAGAATTCTGACATTACTTTGCCAAGAAGTACAGTCTTCAGACCCTTAAACCGTAAAATGTTATCTTGATCAACATTATAAAGTAAATATGAAAGCAATGAAATATATTGTCCGATAATTACCACCAAGACACTTGCTTGACTCAGAAATTTTTGAAAGCTTTTATATGTGAGATCTTTTGAACTTTGAAGAACAGATAAATCTGATACTTTGAACTATTTAGGCAAACTTCAATAACTGATACCAAAATAGATTACAATACAAAAAACCATATTGATCAATTTCAGTATAAATATGAGAAACTAATTTCAGAATGTACTATATTTAAATGTAAGAAAGTGAAATATAATTTCTAGAAGAGAATGTTGTAGAATTTCAGTTAGATCTTGGGATAAGGAAAACTTTTCTCCACATGATAGCAGAGGGAAAACTATTAAGGAAAAGACTGAAATTTTTGTCCTATAAAAATAAGACACTTCTGTTCACTCATTTATTTATTCATTCAGTCCTCCAACAAACATTTAGTGAGCATCACCTATATGCTAAGCACTGTTTCAGGTATTAGGTCCTTCAAAAACAATAGAAATGTATAAGGCAAATAGTAAATGTGAACAACTTCTGCATCAGTCACAAATATGTGGCAAGCAAAGAGTTCGTATCCTTCACCATTAGAAAAAGGTCAGCGTCCCAATTGAAAAATTGGCAAAGTGTGTGAACAGCAATTTACAGAATAAAGCCTACAAAGGGGAGATACATAAGAAATGATACCCAACCACATTAGACATCAGGCTGATACAAATTTAAATGAGATAGTCTTTTGCTTTGGCTTATGTGACTGTCAGAGCTTTAAAAGAAGTTTCTGAGAAAGGTGACAGAAATAAAGTAACATAGTCCCGAGTACATGTTTGCATAATTTCCTCTGTTATACTCATCAAAAAGAGTGAAAAATGCCCTGGCTGTTGTGGCTCAGTGGATTGAGTGCCAGCCTCAAATGTGAATCAAAGGGTCGCTGGCTGCAATCCCAGTCAGGGCACGTGCCTGGGTTGTGGGCCAGGTCCCCAGTAGGGGGCGCATGAAGGGCAACCACACATTGGTGTTTCTCTCCTTCTCTTTCTCCCTCCATTCCCCTCTGCCTAAAAAATTAATTAATTAATTAAAATAATGAAAAAAATCCAAAACAGAGAAGAAAAATCCAACTGAGTCATGGACAGACCCTCACTTGGGAGGGCACAGTTTCAACAAATTAGGAAAAAGATTTCTGAAGCCTTCCGGTGAAAAATGCTTAGCTTGGGAAGGAGAGGACTATGATCTGGGCTAATCCTCCATTTGGACTCTCAAGAGTCACGAATGGTAAGGGCCAGTGAGGAGAAAAGGGTGGAGGTTTACGGTGAGAAGAGGTGTGCAGTTGTGCCCAGGGCAGGCAGAGTGTGCACTGAGGGACCATCTCAGTGACATTAGTGTTCATACACTGCAGTGAAAGTGAGACTAGTTAGTGTTGTTGCATCTGAGTGTTCCTGAGGTAAAGGAATGCCACTGGGGTCAACAGTGAGGAGGCCGAGGAAGTTTTCCTTAAACTGTAAACAATAATAAGGTTCTTCCCTCTAGCAGGTGTATGTGCTTTTGAATCAAGCAAGCAATGAAACCAAGATGAAACAGAGGATGTTCTTTTCCTCTCCAGGTACCTGGAGATAAGACTGCTGGCAGGCAACCTCTGGATCTTTACTTCTCCCATGCTGAGACTGGCGCTTAAACAAACACTGGTGCCCTGTGGTCTGGGTGGAGTAGCTTCTATTGATTGACAGTTACGTGCTGGCCAGAGACTGGGAGGTGGTTTTGGCGACTTCCTCTAGCCAAAGGAGTATTTCAAGCTGATGAACCACTTTGTAAAAAGTCCCCTTGGGGCCATAGTTTATTGCTTGATTGTCCTACCAACCCTCAGATGCTGCCACAATGTGAAGCTGGAACCCCTTTTGAGATGGCTCAGCCCTTCTCACATTGACTTATATCTCTTTTCTTCCCTCCCATCCGCCTCCATCTCAGGCTCACATGTAACATAGGTGTTTTGAGCGTAGACATCTCTGCTTTTTAGGAATTCACATACAGCACTGTTTTTTGTTATAATTTCTGGCTGTAGTGACATGTTTGTAGGAAGCCTTTTCAGATACCAGTGTTACATAAATGTTCATGTCTATTTTTTTTCTGTGCTATTATAATTTCCTTATTTAAATGTGAATTTTTAATCCAGGCAGGATTTGTTTTGATTGTATGTGGGATGAGGCAGATTTATTAATTCATTCAATAAGATTTACTGAGTTCCTTCTAGGCACCAGGTACTGTAGGGACATTTGAGAAAGGTTTTCCTCAGTATTAAACCTCATATTACTTATATCTAATAATACAAGAGACCAGGTTTTCTGAATGCTTTTCACATTCATATAGTTTACAAAAAAGAACAGGAAGACCTCTTACTAGACTGTGAGTTCATTTTTATAAAATGGTGCTATATTTTCTCCTTTCCTAGACTTTATAACAGATACACACTTTCCCACAATCCCAATCAATTTGCCTCATTCCTTTCTTTCTGCCCAACTCTTCAGGAGTTCTAAGCTCTTTGACCTGCAAAGCTATTGTCAGTGGATAGCAGCTTCTAAGCTCACCAAAACACATGGTTAAGACCCAGGATCCTGTAGTAGCTGATCTGAGTTCAAAGCCCATCTCTGCCACCTATTAGCTCATGTGCTTAGGCAAGTTGATTAATCTCTCTGCTTTTCAGTTTTCTCATATGTATCAAATGGCATAAACACTGTATACCTCACAGGGTTCGTATGCAGGTTAAGTGATTTAGTTTAATCCATCCAGAGGACTTCAAACAGTTCCTGGGACATATGTGTTAAGTATTATTATTGCTGTTGTCTATTTTGCAGGAATGGTAACAAAATAGTAATCTGGTCCTTCAGGTTTGTTACTTTGGTACTGATATCTTCTCGTTGTTAATGGACTTTTTTGGAGAGAGTCCCAGGAATTCTCACACTTGTGCACTCAGCTTGAGCAATGAGGAATGTCTCTAGGGAGCATCCATGGTGTTAGAGCAATAGTTTTTATTGTAGTAAAATATACATAATATAATATTGGTCATTTTAACAATTGTTAATGCCACAATTCAGTGGCATTAAATACATTGATGAAGCTGTGTAACCATCACCACTGCTTGTACCCAACACTTTGGTGTGAAAATGATTTTAAAAAGCTTATTCACATGTGTTCATGCCTTTGTAAGTACTCTGCCTAGAAGAGCCTCCCCTCAACCATTTCAGTCTGGTAAGCTCCGCTCAGTTGTCACTCCTTCCCAATTGTGCCTTCCCTGAACCTTCCTCCCATCTTAATTACCTCCTTTGTGTTTCCATTCTGCCTCAGGCTTCTAATCTATCACAGAATTTACTCGAGTTTAAAATAACTGTTTATTCCTGAGTTGGTTTGAGCTCATTGTTCCAACCCACCATTTTGCATCCTGAGCCTCGTACCTAACATATTGGTGACCCTCCCAGGTTCATAACACCTGCTAATTTGATTAGTGGGTCTTTAATGACCTCTAAGATTGTGCCGCACAAGAAATAATGAGAAACTAGTCAGGGCATTCAGTGGCACTTAGATTGACAATACATGAGGAAGGTCAAGCCCATGTCATGTACTGTGGCATACTTATCTCTGCTGAACATTCCTCCTCAGGATTCCTCCTTCCAAGGCCCACCACAGTGCAGAGATACAAGATTTTTCTGCCTCTGTTGACAAGCCATGGAGGGAGATCCTGTGGGCCAGGCCATCTCTAGGACAATCACAGGAAGTTATTCCATGCCTGGGACAAGTCCCAACTCTATCTGGCAGCGAGCAGAAGGTTACAGGCCATCAGGCTGAAGGGTCACCAGCAATCCCAGGGCTGGTGGCACTGAGCCAGGACAGAGAGGAGATGTATAACCTGCTTCTGGAAATTCCCAACCTGCTGCCCCTGGGTCCCGTAGCCTTTGTGGTCCCCCTTGGCAAGGAAGTAGAAGGTGGAGAGAAAGGACCCTCGAGGAAAGCACAACAGAAAATAGAACATTAACCAGAATTCTGCTTCTTCAGTGATACATTTTGCAACACATAAACACTCCCCAAACTTCCTGAGCATTTTCAAGGTGAAACCACTGGGAAGAGAATGAGAGCTAGGCTTCGAGGAGCAGGTCCTGGGAAGTTACTGAAAATCTCCAAGTTGCTACCAAATGCTTTCTTTCATCTCATGTTCTGGGACCACATCCAAGATTCCTGGGAGCCTTACAAATGGCAGTCAGTGGTTGAGTTGTTAGGTTTTCTAAATGCTAACTAGCATTTACTAAGTAGCTGTCAATAGCAACACAAAAATAAGAAAAACACAGTTGGGAAAACCTGTTCATAGAGGAACAGGGGTGAGGGAGGATGCAAAAGAAAGTAAAAAGTCAGTAAGTCAGACAAGAGTAAGTCTTACTCCTTTTTTTTTTTCTCCTTCTGTGTCTTCTGGACTCCAGAGAAGAATGTTTGTACATGAAGGGACAGAAATATTCCACTTGGGGATACAGAGCTAAATCAGGGGAAACAGCTTTGACAGTTCGTTGTGATAGAACAATCTTTGCTGGAAGCGCTCTAACATGTATGTGACTTTGAGGGTAATATGCTCTGTCAGTCTGTTTCCTTCTGAATACCTCCCAGTAAACTACAGGAGTGGCAGGAGCAACCAGCTTGAAAACCTGCCAACTCCAGTAGGCATATATGCTCTTCCTACTATAACTTTCTTTTTTTCTCACCTAATTTCAACTAATTCTAATTCACTTTTTTAAGCTTTTATTTATTTAGTTTTAGAGATGGCGGAGGGGAGGGGAGGGGAAGAGAGGGAGAGAAACATCAACGTCTGGTTGCCTCTCCTGTGCCCGCTACTGAGGGACCTTGCCGGCAACCCAGGCATGTACCCTGACTGAGAATGAGATGCCTACCCTTTGGTTCGCAGGCCCGCTCTCAATTCACTGAGCCATACCAGCCAGGACTCTAATTCACTTTTTCAAACCATGTTCTTGAACCCTGAAAGGGAACCATGAGAATTGGATCAATGAATAAGGCACTTCATGTCTCTGAGGACCAGACAAGACAACTAATTTTTCTGGGAAATTAGTTGTCTTAACCACTTCGCACGCTTATTAATGTAAATTGGTAGGCTTGTAAGAGAAAGAAAGAATTTGCCCTTGTTCCCTGCAGGAGACTTGTCGTACTTGATAACATAATACACAATGATAGTATCTGCCCAGAAGCAAACCAGAGCCTCGGATTCAGCCTGGACTCTCCCTCTCTCATGGCCAGTACTGTCAGTTCTACCCCCCACCGAGCCTTCCACCGTCTGGCTGATGCCACCTCTCTAGCTTTGTCCTTGTCACTCCAGCCATTCAGGAAGTCACATACTCAGACATGTGGCACAGCACTTGGTCCACGAGACCACTGTGAGTATCATGAGAGCAGGGCCTGGGTCATATTTATCTCTGTATCCTCTGTACACATCCCATTCAATAAACATGTTTTCCCTGGATGATTTAGCCCATTTCCACTTAATGTAATTATTGGTGCATTTGGATTGAAAACAAGCACCTTATTTTGTGCTTTTTTTTTTGCTCCTACCTAGTTTTCCTTTTCTGGACTTTCTTAACCTCTTTTGGAGTATCTTTTTGTAAACTTACTTAGAAACTTAATTAGATCCCCAGGAGGTTGGAAATAAATGTAGAAGAGGCCACTGGCCCTTTCCCTAGTCCCCCTACATTTAAGTATCTTGCGCAATTCCAGTTCAGTCTTATAACCAGCCAATGACATTGGTACCATCCAAGATATGCGGCAGGTTTCACCTGTTGTACACATGGGCATGCATGTGTGTTTTATGTTTGTCAGTGCAACTTCAACACGTATGTAGATTCATGTAACCATCACTGCAATCAATGTACAGCTACCTTTTAACACAAGGATTCCTTCTGTTAACCTTTCGTAGCCACACCAGTTCAGCCTGTCATTCGGTACACAACAATGCGAGTATGTATTGTATGCCAAGACTTAAAGATGTGGGAACAAGGACCAAGACAGGCTATGTTGCTGCCATCACAGAACATAAAGGCTACATCAGCAAAGGCTAACGTCCCAAGGAGAGTTGGAGACCACTGATGTTCATTGGCTATGTCTTGGTTTCTAGAGTTCATTCTGCCTATAACTTCAGACACTCACCAAACTCCTTGCACTTCCAATTTTATACCTCTCTCTATATGTAATAGTGAGAAATTCTCTACCAAGCTATTCACATACAACTTGAAAGCTTTTCACAGTATACCTGGGCCATGCTATCCATAGGTTCTTAGCAACATTTTTTTCTCCTTGCTGTCCTCTAATCTGAGGCATCTTCTTCAGCCTGCGGCCAATAAGGCCACTGAAACAGCTGCCCAGGAGACCAACACCTGTAAGCAATCAGAACAAGTAGAATCTGAGCACCAAATCCTGGAGCCCCAGACACTCTTGGCCAGGACAGCATGGAGCTCATCCATAAATCAGGAGAGGAAGAGGCCCACATAGTTCCTTTTGGCAGGTTAAGTCGAAAACTGCCATTGCTGAAATGACAGCAGTATTTGAAGGATCAAAACCTAGAGCTCCAACTGTAGCTAGATGTAGGTTTTGTTCCCTCAGCCTGAGTTGGAAAGCCTGACTATGAAGACAGGTTGCTGACCCATCCTGTGCACATGCAAAGGAAATGATTTCATAGCTTTGGGATTTCACCACTGCAGAGGGGGCAGGGGGCCAATTCTGCTTAAACAAAGGGACAGTAATCACTCCTGCCAGAAAAGCAGTTTAAATCAGAGGTGTCTCTTTACAGCCTCAGAGACTTTCAGGATGTTTCTCAGTTCATTTCAGTGTCTTTAGACAATGAATACGATCCAGACAGGCCACTTCAATTTCATTGGATTGAATTCTGGAGCTCAAGAAGTATTACAAAAAAAAAAAAAAAAGTAACCTTGCTATAACCTAGCCAGGTTTGTTTTACTGTGCAAGTAAAATTGAGTTCACCAATAAAGTGCTCAAACTTCTAAGTTTTATCCATTATAAAATTCAGCATTGATAGCCTATCTTATTAACTCATAAAAGCTCATCTTAGGTATGCTTAACTGATTACTCTTACGCCCCAGTTGAATCCTCAACGTGCTGCAGCGTCCGGACAGAGCACTTACTGTGTTTGAGTTACAGAAGTCTGGTAGCAAGCCTTGCCTGAGGTCCTGATTGCCTAAGGTCCAGGTTAGAGGCTGTGTCTATCTGGCTCACCATCACATCCTCAGCTCCTAGAACATAAATACATGATGAGTGAATTCTGGTTATTAGGTTTGTTATGAACCCACAAAACTACTTTCTCAAAAGTAGTGTTTTGTTTTTAATTTATTTTTTAATTTAGTTTTTATTGTATTCTTTTCCATAACCTTTTAATCCCCTTATATCCCCTTCCCCCCACAATCACCACACTGTTGTCCATATCCATGAGTCCTTTCCTTTTTCGCAAATTCCTCTACCCCCTAACCTCCGTCCCTACTAGCTGTCATCTGTTTTCTATCTGAGTCTGTCTCTATTTTGCTTGTTAGTTCAGTTTGGTTGTTAGATTCCACATATCAGTGAAATTATATGGTATTTGTCTTTCTCTGACTGCCTTATTTCACTTAGCATAGTGTTCTTCAGGTCCATCCATATTGTTGCAAAGGGTAAAATTTTCTTCTTTTTTTATGGATGAGTAGGATTCCAATGTGTAAATGTCCCATAGTTTTATCTACTCATCTACTGATGGACACTTGGGCTGCTTCCATATGTTGGCAATTGTAAATAACGCTGCAGTGGACACACAGGTACTTATGTCCTTTTGACTTAGTGTTTTGGTTCCTCTGGACATATTCCCAGAAGTGGGATCGATGGCTCAAAAACAGATCCATTTTTAATTTTTCTTATTTAAATGAATGTTCAAGTACAGTTTTCACCCCCTTACTCCCATTCAAGTCCTCCCACCCCCCCTCCCTCCCTCCCTCCCATTTTTTGTTTTTTTTTGAATTTTTCTTTTTTTTAAAGGAGAGCCAGCTTTTATTTTTTTAAGATTATTTATTTATTTATTTTTAGAGAGGGAAGGGAGGGAGAAAGAGAGAGAGAGAGAAACATCAATGTGTGGTCACTGGGGGACATGGCCTGCAACCTAGGCATGTGCCCTGAATGGGAATCGAACCTGCGATGCCTGGTTCGCAGCCCGTGCTCAATCCACTGAGCTATACTAGCCAGGGCCCATTTTTAATTTTTTGAGGTATCTCCATACTGCTTTTCACAGTGGCTGCACCAGTTTGCATTCCCACCAACAGTGCAAAAGGGTTCCCCTCTCCACATCCTTGCTGGTACTTGTTTGTTGATTTATTGATGATGGCCATTCTGACAGGTGTGAGATGGTATGTCATTGTGGTTTTAATTTGTATTTCTCTGATGAGTACTGATGTTTAGCATCTTTTCATATGTCTATTGGCCATTTGTATGTCCTCTTTGGAGAAGTGTCTATTCAGGTCCTTTGCCCGTGTTTTAATTGGCTTGTTTGTTCTTTAGGTGTTGAGTTTTATAATTACTTTATAAATTTTGGATGTTAACCCCTTATCGTATATCAGAGAAATGGTCTCTCATTCTGTGGGTTGTCCTTTTATTTTGTTGTTGATTTCCTTTGCTGTACGAAAACTTTTTTAAAAAAGATTTTATTTATCTGTTTATTTTAGAAAGAGGAAGGGATGGAGAAAGAGAGGGAGAGAAACATCAATGTGTGGTTGCCTCTCACATGCCCCCTACTGGGAACCTGGACTATAACCCAGGAATGTGCCCTAGATGGGGAATCTAACCTGTGACCCTTTGATTTGCAGGCTGGCACTCAATCCACTAAGCCACACCATCCAGGGCAAGAAATTTTTAGTTTGATGTAGTCCCAATTGTTTATTTTTTCTTTTGTTTCCCTTGCCTAGGGAGATATATCCAATAAAAAATTTCTGTGAGCAATGCCTACGATTTTGCTGCCTATGTTTCTTCTAGGATTTTTAAGGTTTCTGGCCTAACATTTATGTCTTTGATCCATTTTGAATTTATTCTTGGGTGTGGTATAAGAAGGTGGTTTGGTTTCACTTTATGCATGTACCTGTCTAATTTTTCCAACACCATTTATGGAATAAACTATCTTTAGCCTGTTGTACGTGCATGCTCCCTCTGTTGAATATTAATTAATTATAAAGGTGTGGTAAATTTCTGAGCTCTCTATTGTTTTTCCTTTGATCTATGTGTGTTTATATGCCAATACCATGCTGTTTTGATTACTATGGCCTTATAGGATAGTTTCATATCAGGTAGTGTGATTCCATCAACTTAGTTCATCTTTTTCAGGATCACTGTTGCTATGTGGGGCCTTTTGTGGTTCCATATAAATTTTTGAAATATTTGTTCTACTTCTGTGAAATACATCGTTGGAATTTTGATAGGAGTTGCACTGAATCTATAGATTGCTTCGGGTAATATGGGCATTTTAATGATGCTAATTCATCCTATCCATGAACATGGTATGTGCTTCCACTTATTTGTATCTTGTTTTTCTTTCTTCATTGTCTTATAATTTTCTGAGTACAGGTCTTTGACATCCTTGGTTAGGTTTATTCCTAGGTATTTTATTCTTTTTGAAGCAATCGTGAATGGGATTACTCTTTAAATTTCCTTTTCTGTTAGTTTGTTAGTGATATGTAAAAATGTAACCAATTTCTGTATATTAACTTGGTATCTTGCCACTTTGCTGAATTCATTTGTCAGATCTAAGTAGTTTCTTGGTGGAATCTTTGGGGTTCTCTATGTACAGTATAGTGTCATCGGCAAATAAAGACAGTTTTACTTCTTCCTTTCCAATTTGGATGCCTTTTGTTTCTTCCTCTTGTCTGATTTCTGTGGCTAAGACTTTCAGTTCTATGTTGAATAAGAGAGGTAACGCAGACATCCCTGTCTCGTGCCTGATCCTAAGGGGAATGCTTGTAGTCTTCGCCCGTTGAGTAAGATGCTGGCAGTGGGTTTGTCATATATGGCCTTTATTATGTTTAGGTATGCTCCCTCTATTCCCACTCTGCTGAGAGTTTCAATTATAAATGGGTGCTGATTTTATCAAATGATTTTTCTGCATCTATTGATATCACCATGTGGTTATTATCCTTCGCCTTTTTTTTTATGTGGTGAATCACATTTATTGATTTGTGACTGTTGTAACGTCCTTGCATTCCCAGAATAAATTCCACTTGATCATGGTGTATGATCTTTTTGATGTATTGCTGTATGGGTTTGCTAATATTTTGTTGAGGATTTTAGCATCTATGTTCTTCAGGGATATTGGCCTATAATTTTTTTTTTCTTTGTAGTGTCTTTATCTGGTTTTAGTTTAGGGTCATACTGGCCTCATAAAATTAGTTTTGAATTTTTCCCTCTTGAATTTTATGAAATAGTTTGAGAAGGAGAGGTGTTAGTTCTTCTTGGAATGTTTGGTAAAATTCACCTGTGAAGCCATCTGGTCCAGGGCTTTTGTTTTTGGGGGAGCTTTTTGATTACTGCTTCAACTTCATTAGGTGTCATCTGTATATTCAGATTCTCTGATTCTTCCTCATTTAGTTCTGGAAGATTGTGTGTTTCTAGGAATTTATCCACTTCATCGAGGTTACCCAGCTTGTTGGCATATAGTTGTTCATAATATTTTCTTACATTCCTTTGTATTTCTTTCATGTCAGTTGTTATTTCTCCTCTTTCACTTTTGATTTATTTATTTGTCTCCTTTCTCTTTTTCTTGATGAGTCTGGTTAAAGATTTGTCAGTCTTGTTTATCTTTCGAAGAAGCAGCTCTTGGATTCATTGGTCTTTTGTATCATTTTTTTAGACTCTTGTTTATTTCTGCTCTAATCTTTATTATTTCCTTCCTTCTACTCACTTTGGCCTTTGTTCGTGTTTCATTTTCAAGTTCCTTTAAGTGTGACGCTAGATCATTTCTTTGAGCTTTGTCTTGTTTTTGAGATAGGCCTGTAATGCTGTGAGTGCCCCTCTTAAGATTGCTTTCCCAGTGTCCCACAGATTATGGATTGTTGTGTCCTCACTTTTATTTGTTTCAAGGTATCTTTAGATTTCTTCCTTGATATTGTTATTGACCCATTCATTTTTTAATAACATGTTAAATTTAGCTTCCACGTCTTTGTGTGTTTTTCATTGTTCTTGTGGTTGGTATCTGATTTCATAGCAGTGTGGACAGAAGATATATAATATGATTTCAGTCTTCTTAAATTAATTGACACTTGTTTTGTATTCTAGCACGTGGTCTATCCTAGAAAACATTGCACATGCACTTGAGAAGTATGTATATTCCGCTGCTTTGGGGTGAAATGCTCTGAAGATATCAATTAAATCCATTTGATTGTGTGTCCTGTAAGGCTGCTGCAGTCAGTCTCCTTGTTGATTTTCTGCCTGGAAGATTATGCATTGAAGTCAATGGGGTGTTAAAACCCCAAATATGACTGTATTTCTGTCAATCTCTCCCTGTATGTCCATCAAGATTTGTTTTACATACTGAGGTGCCCCTATGTTGGGTGTGTAAAGGTTTACTAGGGTTATGTCCTCTTGTTGGATTATTCCCTTTATCATTATATAGTACCCTTCATCTCTTACTATAGCCTTGGTTTTAAAGTCCATTTTGTAGGATATAAGGATTGCTACTCCAGCTTTTTTCCCTTTTCCATTTGCATGAAATATGTTTTTTTCCAACCCTTTACTTTTAGTTTGTTTGTTTCTTTCAATCTGAGGTGGGTCTCTTGGAGGCCACATACATATGGGTCTTATTTTCTTTTTTTTTTTTCTTGCATGAACATTTGAAAGATATGTTTATTTACTCACATCATTTTCCAAAATTACACTGCTTAGCTTCCACTTCCTACTAATCTCATAGCTCAATCAAAATTATTCTTTAGAAAATAATTAATGAGGTAAATTTATTTTCTTTGATTCTGTGTTTTTTTAAATTTATTTTATTCTTTATTTTATTGATTATGCTATTGAAGTTGGCCCATTTTCCCCCTTCACTCCCCTCCACCCTGCCCATCCCCTCCCACCCACATTCTCCCCTTTAGTTCATGTCCATGTTATTTTCTTTTTTTAAAAAAATATATTTAATTCTTTTTAAATTTTATTTATTTATTTTTAGAGAGGGAGGGGAAGGAGAAAGAGAGAGAGAGAGAGAAACATCGATGTGCGGTTGCTGGGGGCCGTGGCCTGCAACCCAGGCATGTGCCCTGACTGGGAATCGAACCTGCGATGCCTT